>PVJN01034602.1:0-22651 GCA_004026805.1 Lasiurus borealis | reverse complement strand
ACTTGTGGCTTATTGTTTTACTTCCTTGATAGTACCTTTTGATAAAAAGAATTCTGGACGGAGTTGAATTTATCATTTAAAAAAAATGGTTTGTCTATTGTGTTTTATTAAAAAAAAAAATCACACCGAGAGTGCCAAATAGGCATACATTAGATTTCTCAGTAACAGCTCCAACTGCTTTCCAATTTTCCACTTTCTTCGTATTATATCACAGGCACTTTCTTTAGACATATCTTCAAGGTCTTTTATCATCATCTACAGTCCTGTCTGGGTTTTCATTTACTTGAATTGCTATCTTTTTTGTTTCTAAAAATTGTATTTATTCTTCCAAGTCTGCCTAGTTTTTTAAAATTTCTTCTTGTTCCTTATTACTTTAGGTTACTTTTTATATCTTTTTGAACATTTTAAGTATAGTTATTTTATTTTATTTATTTATTTTCTTTAAATATATTTTATTCATTTTTCACAGAGAGGAAGGGAGAAGGATAGAAAGTTAGAAACATTGATGAGAGAGAGACATCAATTGGCCGCCTCCTGCACACCCCACACTGGAGATGTGCCCACAAGCAAGGTACATGCCCCGACCGGAATTGAACCTGGGACCTTTCAGTCCGAAGGCCGACTCTCTATCCACTGAGACAAACCGGTCTCCACTAAGTATAGTTATTTTACACTGTCTCTGCTGATCCCACATCTGAGGTTTTGCAGGCCTGACTTTGTTATTTCTACTTCCTCTCATATTTAGTGCCCGGAGTCCTTATGTTTTATTGTAAATTCATGTTTTTGGAACTTTAGGAACAAAGATTCCCTGTGGCCTAGGTCAGTGTCCATTCTGAGCCCATTTGCTCCTGCTGGTTACATGGGACACAGCAACCCTGGATCACTAGGACAGCTGGGAGAGGCTGTCTGAATGAAGAGAATTTAATGAGTAAACTCCTCCTTCTGATGCTTCCTCCCTGGGTCTCTGTAAACTAAACTTTGGGCTTGGGTGATTTTAGAATCAATTGTCCCCATAAGCTCCAAGGACAGCTGTCTGCCAGACTCTCAGGAGAAACCATTACATTCTCTGCTTTTTGTGGGAGTCTCTAACCTGACTCCCTTCCTGTTACCCCCTAAGACTTTGTTTCCTGTCCTCTCAGCAGCCATCAAACCGAAGCCCTGGGTCACTGAGGTCAGTGGAGGCCCACCGGTGAGACACCCGGAGGGGAGAGCCAGCTTCAGTGTTTGCTTCCCTTTCTGGATCCTGGCTCCCATAAAAAAATGTGGCCTGGGCGGACGTCCCTTTCTTGAAGGACATTTAGGCACATAAGAAGATGTTTTCATATTTGCTTTACATTTCTAGTGGGAGGCTTTTCCAAGATAATAATCTATAGTTTTCCCAGGAATAGAAAACTTGATTCTCTATCTTAACTTTTCTAAATCACTGTAGACACACACACACACATACACACACACTCTCACACATACACATACTCCTACCTAATTTCATTGGCTTGCTGGCCTCCTAAGGAGAGAAACAGTGAATGATCACAGGGTCATATCTACAGGCGTTAATAGGATCGTAAGCTACTTGCTGCCCAAAGCTGTCCCACAGAATTATCTGTCCATGTTCACACAGATGCTACATTTCCTAGAAATATTTATAAGAATCCCTTCAAGGGCTGTAAATTCAGTTATTTGGGGAATAGAAAGCATCTATTTTAAAAGTGGGTAAATCAGAAAAAAAAGAAAAAAATATATACATATATATATATATGTGTGTGTGTGTGTGTGTGTGTGTGTGTGTGTGTGTGTGTATGGCGGCGAAATAGAAAGACGTGTGCCAGCCTTGTCCCGGAGCAGACAGAGGGAACAGCTGAGGGTTGCATGGGGAGTATTTGTTGGTGAGTTGAGGGATAGCTATACTCCAGGAGAAGGTGGGGGACTGCTGGACGGGGCTCTTCTGATCAGGCAGCCCCTACTACTGCTGGGTTCCCTCCCAGAGCCGCCAGCTTGGATGCAGAGACCATGCCATCTTGAAGGGGGGGTGGATGTTATTGGAAGCCTGAGAATCTACAACTGCAGCACCTGCGGCACCCACCGATCAGCTATAAACCCCAGAACACTGGTCCCCAGTTGGCGGATTCAGAGGAGCTCTATACTCTACCATGGAAAGGTCGGATTTTGCCTGGGATGAGGTGAGATCTCTGGTCCCGCAGGACAGAGAAGCACATGCACTGCAGGAGCTGGAGGATCCAGGAAGTCTACTCCTGGAGAGATCTGTGGCTGTTGGGGCTGGCATGATTCGTGAATGTGGAAGAGGGTCCTCAGAGCTGCTGACAAAGGGGATCTCTAGAAAGCAACCCATTTTGATCTGATGCAGAGGGACAGCCTGGGAGTTTTAAAAGTGTGCCAGCTGCTTGGACATGAGGGGGAAGGGGAGTTTGTGCACTTATGCTCTTTCCTCTTCAGATCCTTACTTCTGATTGCTGAACCAAATACATAGCATCACCCAGTTGGGAATACCCTGGGAGACTGCAGGGGAAAGGTGTTTTTCTGGAACCTGGGGATCAAAATGGGTAATGACCATCAGAGAACCAGCTCTGGGGCAGCCCACTCCCACAAACCAGTATTGAGTGCCACAGGGAAAGCAGGATCTAAACACTAGCTAGAGAGAACCTATAGTCTCGGAAGTCAATTCCAAAACACTGCCACCCAGGGATTGAATCACAAATAGACTCTTGTGTAATCACAAATAAAGGAATAAAGAAATTAAGACACACCACCTCCTTAAAAATCAGGACTGGCTTACAACCCTGAGGAACAGTGGAACGCAGGGAACTGCAATATTGTCCGGACTAGGAAACAGGTGCGCCAAACAGAACAGTAGAGGAAGTGAATGATCTTCACTACTTAACACATTCTATTTTTTTATTTTATTTTTTTCATTTTTTACTTAATAAACTAATTTTTTCTTTTTTCTTTGCTTGATTTTACCTTTTTAATTATCACATTTTTATTTTCAATCAGCATTATTATTACTACTATTTTACTTTTTTGTTAAAAAGAAGTATCATTTTATTTTCTATTATTTTACTTTGGGATTAGTGTTCTACATTCTATTTTCATCTTTCCTTTAGCATCATTTTACTCTCTCTCAACTCTACCTTTATGCCATCACTCCCTTCCTAACTTTTCCCCTTTTGTTGCCCTGTTTCTCTTACCCTTTTCCTACTTTAGTTTTTCCCTATTCTTTTTTCCTACCTCCTGTTAAAATTTTACCCTACTTATATGTCTAATACCCAATCTTCTGCTCCAAGTCCATACACAGCTCTCTCTTCTCTGTCTTCACTATCCAAAAAATGTTTTTTCTCTCTGTCCTTTTGTTGTTGTTCTTTTGAATGTTGAATATATCAATTTATTATGCTTTTTTGTGAGATTGTTTTGCTTATTCTCTTGTTTTTTTTTTGCTTTGTTTTTGTTTGTTTATTGCTTCTGTTTTCCCTTTCCTCACTAGATATTACTTGTTGTTTGTAATTTGTATTAATCTCCAGGTACTTGTTGCTGGCATTTGTTGGGATTAGTGGCTGTTCTACTGGAGTTTTCTCCCATATATATATATATATATATATATATATATATATACACTTTGTTCCCCTACTCTTTCTTATTCTCTTTCTTTTCTCTCTTACTTTTTTCCTCCTCCCAATTTCATTTGGCACTTCTTTCTTTCTTTCTTTTTTTTTTCATTTTCTTTTCTCTCTTATTCTTTATCTCCTACCCCCTAATTTGCCTCTCTCTGGTGATCACCTTTATTTGTGATTATTAATATTGTGAATACGCTGAAACTGGTTTGGATCAGTGGGTAGAGCATCAGTCTGTGGACTGAAAGGTCCCAGGTTCAATTCCAGTTAAGAACATGTACCTTGGTTGTGGGCACATCCCCAGTAGGGGGCGTGCAAGAGGCAGCTGATCAATGTCTTTCTCTCATTGATGTTTCTAACTCTCTATCCCTCTCCCTTTCTCTTTGTAAAAAATCAATAAAAATATATTAAAAAAATATTGTGAATACATTTCTGTTCAGTGCCTTGTGCATTATACCTGGTTGTTTTGTATTTTGTGCTTTTAAATCAATGCAGGAGAGAGAGAAATACATAACCAGATAGCCAGAGAAGAAAGCCCATGGGAAGACAAATAAACAGCTCACATATGAAAGAAAAGCAGGCATCACCAGAAAAGGAAGTAAACGAAATAGAGGCAAGCAACCTGCCAGAGAAAGAATTCAGAGAAACAATCATAAGGTGGCTGAAAAGAATGGAAGACATATTTGACAATATAAGTAAGAACCAAGAGGAAATGAAGAAGAACCAAAAAGAAATGAAAAATGACATCACTGCTGTAAAGAAATCAATAGAAAGCATCAAGAGTAGGTTAGAAGAAGCAGAAAACCACATTAATGAGCTAGAAACAAGGTAGGAAAAAATACCCAAGTAGAGCAGCTTTGAGAAAAAAAAAAATTAAAAGGCAGGAGGAGAGCCCAAGGGAACTTTGGGACAACACGAAACAAAAAACAAAATCTGCATAATAGGGGTACCAGAAGGAGAGGAAACTGAGCAAGGAATAGAAAACCTGTTTGAAGAAATAATGACAGAAAATTTCCCTGATATAGGGAAGAAAAAACCCACATAAATCCAAGAGGCTCACAGAGTCCCAAGCAAAATGAACCCCAAAAGACTGACGCCAAGCACATTATAATTAAATTGACAAACACCAACGACAAAGTAAGAATCTTAAAAGCAGCCAGAGAGAGACAGAAAGTTATCTACAAATGAACCCTCATCAGATTAGCGACTGATTTCTCAATAGAACCTCATTAGGCCAGAAGAGAACGGAATGAAATATACAAAGTCATGCAAAGGAAGGGTCTGAATCCAATAATACTGTACCCAGGAAGGCTATCAATAAAAATTGAAGGTGAAATCAGAAGCTTCACAGACAAAAAAGGACTAATGGAATTTGTTACCACCAAACCAGCAATGCAAGAAATGCTAACGGGTCTGCTGTAAGAAAAAAAAAAGGAAGCGAAGAAGGAATGCAGGGGTAGATAAAGAATAAAAATGGCAACAAATAAGTAACTATCAATAATAACTTTAAATGTAAATGGATTAAATACCCCAATCAAAAGACATAAGGTAATGGATTGGATAAGAAAACACAACCCATATATCTGCTGTCTACAAGAAACCTATCACAGAAAAAAATACACACAGACAGAAGGTGAAAGGATGAAAAAAGATTTTTCAGGCGAATGGAAATGAAAAAAAAAAAAGCTGGGATAGCAATACTTATATCTGACTAGTTAGATATTAAAGTGAAGGACATAACAAGAGATAAGGAAGGCCACTTTATAATACTAAAGGGAACAATCCAACAAGAAGAAATAACTCTGATAAACATATATGTACCCACTACAGGAGCACCCAAATACATAAAAAAACAAACTCCTGGTGGATATCAAGGGAGAGAATGACAGCAATAAAAGCATAGTGGGAGACTTTAATACCCCACTATCACCATTGGACAAATCCTCTAAACAAAAAATCAGCAAAGAAACATCAATCCTAAATGACTCACTAGACCAGATGGAATTAATTGACATCTTCAGAACATTTCATCCCAAAGCCACAGAATATACATTCTTCTCTAGTACACATGGGTCATTTTCAAAGATAGAACATATGTTGGGTCATAGAAAAAGTCTCTTCAAATTCAAGAAGAGAGAAATCATATTAAGCATCTTCTCAGATCACAGTGGCATAAAACTGGAAATCAACTATAATAAAAACAATCCAAAGAGATCAAACACATGGAGACTAAACAGCATGCTATTAAACAATGAATTTGTTACCAGAGAGATCAAGGAAGAAATAAAAAACATCATGGCAACAAATGAAAATGAAAACACAACAATCCAAAATCTATGGGACACAGCAAAAGCAGTCTTCAGAGGGAAGTTCATAGCTCTACAAGCCTACTGCAAAAAACAAGAAACAATGGTAATAAATTATCTAACCCTACAACTCAAAGAGTTAGAAAGAGAGCAATAAGAAAATCCCAGGGTAAGCAGAAGGAAGGAAATAATAAAGATCAGAATGAAGATAAATGACATAGAGACCAAAGAAACAACATAAAAGATCAACAAAATAAAGAGCTGGTTCTTTGAAAGGATAAACAAGATTGACGAGCCTCTAATTAGGCTCCCCAAGAAGCAAAGAGAGAAGATCCAAATAAACAAAATCAGAAATAAAAGAGGAGAAATAACAACATTCCTAGAAAAATACAACTTTCCAAAACTCAATCAGGAGAATCTAAACATCTCAATAGGTCAATAACTATGGAAGAAATCGAAGCAGTCATCAAAAAGCTTCCAGCAAACAAAAGCCCACACCAGATGGCTTCACAGGGGAGTTTTACCAAACATTCAAGGAAGAACAAAAACATATCCTCCTCAGACTATTTTAAAACATTCAAGAGGAAGAAACACTTCCAAGCTCAGTCTATGAAGCCAGCATCACCCTAATACCAAAACCAGATAAAGACAACACAATGAAAGCGAATTACAGGCCAATATCCCTCATGAAAATAGGTGCCAACAATCCTCAACAAAATTCTATCAAATCGGATCCAGCAGTACATCAGAAAGATCATACACCATGACCAAGTAGGATTTACCCCAGGGGTGCAAGGATGGTGCAATAACTGCAAATCAATAAACGTGATACATCACATAAACAAATTGAGAGATAAAAATCACATAGTTATATCAATTAATGCAGAAAAAGTATTTGACAAAATTTAACACCCATTTTTTTATAAAAAACTCTCAACAAGATGGGAATAGTAGGATCATACCTCAACCTCATTATATATGATAAACCCACAGCTAACATCATACTCAATGAGTAAAAACTAAAACCATTTTCCCAGGAACAAGACAGGGATGCCCACTCTCACCACTCCTATTTGACATAGTACTAGAAGTATTAGTCATTGCAATTAGACAAGAAGAAGAAATAAAAGGCATCCAACCTGGAAAAGAAGAGGAGAAGAAGTAAAGCTTCTTTTTGCAGAAAACATGATATTGTATATAAAAAACCCAAAAGACTCCATAAAAAAACCAATGGACTTAATAAATGAATTTGGCAATGTAGCAGGATACAAAATTAATGCCAAGAAATCTATGGCATTTCTATACACCAATAGTGAACTTACAGAAAGAGAGACTAAAAAAGCAATCCCATTTACCATTACACCAAAAAAATTAAGATACCTTGGAATAAACTTAACTAAGGAGGTAAAAGACCTATACGTGGAAAACTACAGGACACTAAAAAAAAGAGATAGAGGAAGATGTTAGCAAATGGGAGAACATACCATGTTCATGGATTGGTAGAATCAACATCATTAAAATGTCCATAGTACCCAAAGTAATCTATAGATTCAATGTAGTCCCCATTAAAATACCAATGGTATATTTCACAGACCTACAAAGAATTCTCCAAAGATTCATCTGGAATAAAAAATACCCCAAATATCCACAGCAATCCTAAGAAAGAAGAACAAAGTAGATGGGATCTCAATACCAGATTTCAAGCTGTATTACAAAGCCACTGTTCTCAAAACAGCCTAGTACTGACACAAGAACAGACATATAGACTAATGGAATAGAATAGAGAATCCAGATATCCACCCAAACCACTATGCTCAATTAATATTTGACAAAGGAGGCATGAACATACAATGGAGTCTAGACAGTCTCTTCAATAAATGACGTTGGAAAAATTGGAAAGATACATGCAAAAAAATGAAACTAGATCACCAACTTACACCATACACAAAAATAAACTCAAAATGAATACATGATGTAAACATAAAACAGGAAACCAAAATCTCAGGGAGCAAAATCTCAGATATATGCTGAAGGAACTTCTTTACCGATACTGCTCCGAGGGCAATGAAAGCTAAAGAGAAAATAAACAAATGGGACTACATCAAAATATAAAGCTTTTGCACAGCAAAAGAAACTATCAACAAAAGAACAAGAAAGACCACTGTATGGGAGAACATATTTGCAAATGTTATCACTGATAAAGGTTTAATCTCTAATATCTACAGGCAACTTATACAACTTAATAAAAGGAAGATAAATGATCCAATTAAAAAAAAGGGGCAATGGACCTAAATAGAATCTTTTCAAAAGAAGGAAGAAGGAAGGCCAAGAGACACATGAAAACATGATCAAAGTCACTAATTATCTGAGAGAAATGCAAATCAAAACAATGCAATACCATCTCACACCTGTCAGAATCAACAAATCAACAAATGACAAGTGTAGGCGAGGATACGGAGAAAAAGGAACCCTCGTGCACTGCTGGTGGGAGTACAGATTGGTGCAGCCACTGTGGAGAGAAGTATGGAGTTCCCTCAAAAAACTAAAAATGGCTGAAACCGGTTTGGCTCAGTGGATAGAGCATCAGCCTGCGGACCTAGGAGTTCCGGATTTGATTCCGGTCAAGGGCATGTATCCTGGTTGTGGGCATATACCCAGTGGGAGGCGTGCAGGAGGTGGCTGATCGATGTCTCTCTCTCATCGATGTTTCTGACTCTATCCCTCTCCCTTCCTCTCTGTAAAAAATTAATAAACTATATTTAAAAAACAACAACTAAACATGTAACTCCCATTTGACCCCGTAATTCCACTACTAGGAATATATTTTAAGAAACTAGAATCACCAATCAGAAAGGATATATGCAGCCCTATGTTCATAGCAGCACAATTTACAATAGCTAAGACTGGAAACAGCCTAGGTGCCTGTCAGCAGATGAGTGGATCAGAAAACTATGGCACATCTACATAATGGAATACTATGCTGCCATAAAAAAGAAGGAATTCTTACCATTTGCAGCAACTTGGATAGAACTGGAGAGCATTATGCTAAGTGAAATAAGCCAGTCAATGAAAGAAAAATACCACATGATCTCACTCATTTGTGGATAAAAAAGAACATTATAAACTGATGAACAAATAGATAGATACAGAGGCAGTAAATAATCAAACAGACTGTCAAATTACAACGGGAAGGTTAGGGAAAGGTAGGGCAGATAAGAGATTAACTGAAGGACTTATATGCATGCATATAAGCATAACCAATAGATGCAAGACACTAGGGGATGAGGGCATGTATGGGAGTGGGGTGGGAGGGACAATGGGAAGATATATACACATGTAATACATTAACAAAAAGAAAACGGGGAAAAAAATAAAAGTGGGCAAATCAACACCAAAGTAGGGAATTCCCTTTCGTAGGTAAGAAGTCTACCTAGGAGCTGGATAAGAGTGCGCTTGCTTACCGGTGTCCATTTCTGGCCTTTTTCCAAGATCATGAAGTGTGTGTTATCGCCTAAGGTCTGAAAAAACTCTTCCGTGTCCACCACGGTGCCGTCCTCCTCCAGCACCAGGGTGACCAGACTGCTGGTGATGAGCAGGGCGTCCAGGGTCTGCGTGGGGAACACAGGAGGGACACGGAGTGAGCAGGGGATGCCGTTTTGACCACTCACAGCCATGGCTTACGTGAAAGTTTCAGCAGAGCTGGCTGGTTTTGATAAAATGTTAATGGTCAAGATAGACCTTAATGGGGCGGGGGGCATCGGGGAGTGTGCGGGGGTCTATGATTCAGTCCTGGCTTGGAAAAAGAGAAGTTAAGATTTTTCAGGGAACTATCCTCTTCAGAGATTTCAATGACATGCGATACACGATTACATTTCACAATAGTTATAGTTTCTAAAATTGCCTATTTATTTTGACAAATAAAAATAATAACCCTGCACATGGAGCATGGGAGCATGGGTCCTGGGTGGCATATTTGAATGTCTCTCTTAGTCAGAGCCTGCACATTGCATGCTTTTCTCATTTGCATGGGTGCCTGCGTCTAGGTTAAGCCTCCATGCAATTCTTCCTTATTAGGTGATCTAGAGGTCAGTTAAATTAAGGACGGTTCTTCCCCGGCTTTTATAACAAAAAACAGATTTCCAAAGTCTGCTGTCTCCCTCTATTTTCTCTGGTCAAGTCAATAAAGCTACATTATCCACTGCTGGCTGTTTTTAAGGTTTTTGTCTCTGCGCCTAAATCTCTTGTGGTACAAAGATGCAATAATGTTTCCTTTCACCTTTTCACTCAGAAATGTCCCTCTTCTTCCCCTCCTCGTCCTAGGCTTTTCAAGGCCACGACATGGACATTTCAGTCTCTGCACTGGCTTACTACCCACGAGCCCGGGCCTTCTGAGCACTGGTGGGAAGGCACAGCGCTGGTGGTACCTTGCTGAGCAGATCCTTCAGGTTGCTTGCCATCACGCCCCGCCGGCTGCTGCGGTTGTGGTTGGAGACTCGGAAGGGGCGAGGGGACTGCATGAGGGGAGTGAATAGGACCTTCTTAGTTTGTGAACCCATGAAAGTCAGGGGCCTGGAAATGGAGAAGAAAATGTAAAAATTTATTTGACATTACTTTGTCAGAGAGTCTCTAAAGAGACACACACACAGAGTCGTTTATTTATCTGTATTTTATTTTCCCAAGTAGATGGACACTTCTTTATGGACAAAGCCTTCTTTGTTGCATCTCCCATAATACCTAGCTTAGTGTGAGGCATAGAGCTTTTATGCAGTATGTTGTCCAAACTGAAGTTCTATAAATGAACGTAAGTGGAAGTTCAATGACGCACCAAGTAACTTGCCCTGTGAAAAACTGGTTGTATCGCAAGGAACCAGTTTTCCAACGTTGTCAGTTAAGTTCCTGCTACCAGCAGTTCCAGGAGGGGCCTCTGAGAGTGAGTGTCTGTGCTTCCTCCCGGTGCCTCATCGACAACCTGGCATTCTGGGAACAGCCTGGATTATTAGCGAGTATCGGGCCTGAAATATATTCAGCCAGCCTCACATTAGTGCCTCATCAGTGCTCAGATATGAGATTACCCACTTCTCAGATGAGAAGACGGAGGCTCAGGGTGGCTTCTCAGGGACAGCCAGTTACAAAGGAAAAGAGGTGGGACGTCATCTCTCTGAACTTCAGACCTCAAGCACTAAGCATCGGTCGGAAGCATGAGAGGAAGAGCTGTTCATGGCTGGAAGGGGGCAGGGTTCCCAGTTCAGACCCTCAGCCCCTTCTCCTTTGGGCCACCAGAGCCGCTGCATCCTCCGTTTCCAGGGAGGCAACTGCGAGGGCTGGTGCCAGGTCGGGGTCTCCAGTGGAGGCTCCCCACCAGAAGGACAAGAGACCCTGAGAAAGTCAGACCCAGAACCCAGGCAGCAGTGGGACTGGCATCAGCCGCTGAACCTTTACCCTGATTCCCAGGAGTTAAACCAGGTCCCTGGGTTACGCAACACGGTGAACCACATGCCCACATTCTGCTGAGCTGATGCTGCAGAGGATTCGCTCACAGTCTCATCCCTGCTGACCCCGTGGGCAGGGCGGCAAGGATGATCCATATCATGCTTTACAATTAGAACCTGGCTTTCTTCTCCACCGAAACGTTGCACGTGAAACTTAAACTCACTGGCTAAGTCCTTTGAGAAGGAGAGAAAGACACAAGTTCCACTCTGTGCCAAATACTATATACTTTAGCACATTGCCTAACAACTAGCATGAAGGTGAGGAAAACGGAAGCTCTGGACATTAAGGAATTAATAAGATCAGCCCGGCCAGTGTGGCTCAGTGGTTGAGCATTGACCAATGAATGCTCAACCAGGAGGTCATGGTTCGATTCCTGGTCAGGCACATGCCCGGGTTGCAGGCTTGATCTCCAAGGGGGGTTAGGCAGGAAGCAGCCAATCAATGATTCCTCTCATCATTGATGTTTTTTTTTTCCTCTCTCTCTTTCCTTGCTGAAATCAATAAAAATATATTGTAAAGAAAGACATTAATAAGATCAGAATTGGCAAGTGCTAGCACAGGGTTTCAAATCCAGCTGCGCTTTTACAGCCTGCTGTCTGCCCTGCCAGGTGCAAACCCTGCTGCAGCAGAGGGAACCCTGGGCCCTCAACGGCAAGCTTTTCCCCCAAAGTGGCAAGTCATTGCCATTGCCCACGAGGCCTTCTGGAATCGATGCCAACTGAGATCAGAGTCTGTTTGGACATTTTTTATTTCCCCACAGCACCTCGCCCCCTCCTGGCACAGGACTTGGTCACTGAGTAGAAGACAGGCCGGGCCACAATCAGAGAAATGGGAGAACAAAGTTCACGTCTTGGAATGTTAGGTCCGGGCCCTGGCGGCCAATGGCACGTCTTGTGGGCACGGACAGCTCTGACCTAGTTGTTGTGGCCCCATATCATCTCCTCATAGGACACAAACGCTCACATCTCAGTAAGCACCGATGCTCCAGGGACCGAGCACAGCTGGTGACACAAAGTTCTTATTGTCCTTTAACTTCTGACAAGGCAAGAACTGGCAGCCACTTCTGGTCCTCCCTCTTCACACGCCCTCGAGATAGTCATCCTTGATTTTTTAAAACAACATACAGGCTATTGTTCTTCTTACCTGTTGCACCAGAACTGGGTCATTGTTGGAGAAAAGGCTGAGCGAGCACACAGAAAAAATGTCTGAAGACATGAAAATTAAATCCTTCCCTTCTTTTCAAGGAACTGGATGAGAGGTTTGATGTGCCAACTTATATAAAAATCAAGACTGCCTTATACAGTGGTACCTCGAGATATGAGTGCTCTGACATACGAGATTTTTGAGATACGAGCAGTCGAGCGAGCGATTTTTCTTTGAAATACGAGCAACAGTTGAGATACGAGTAATTGCGCGGATCGGCCGGCTGCACATGACACACCAATTTACTGCGACTTGAGCATCTCATAGTTTCCCACGCCTCAAGGTTAAGGTACGAATTAAACTTGTATCTCGAGGTACCACTGTATACAACGGATAAAGGGGTTAAATGAAATTTTACACACATTCCGCCTATTTAACAAATACTACAGGAGTGATTATCTGCTTCAGCTAAGTGAACAGCAGCGTGAACGAGCTACCACATGAGCACAGACATTCAGGGTGGGGCAAAGGAAGTTTTACTACTGTTAGCACAGAAAACAGAGTGTATTCTTGCATTATTATTTATTGTTGTGTTATTTTCCATACAAACAATCACAACCTCACTTTTGCCCCACCCTGTATATTAACCGAACTCCTTTTGGGTTCTCTTTCCGTAGAATAATTACGTCACTGGCCATTAACACAGGCCTAAAGTATGCTGCCACTTCCCCCTCAATTTCCTAATATATCAATGTTGAAACGGGAGCACTAGAAGCCCGAGAATTCTGCTCTTAGGTACAGCACGCCTCCGTCACCCCGAACTCCGGGGAAAGAGCAAGCAATCAGAGGAAGCAGGAAGGGAAACAGCGTACGACAAGGAAAGAACACACACCAGGAAATAGGCTTTGCTGTTCAAGGAAATAGGTCATTTCAGAGAAATCAAGTCAATAAGAGAAGCCAGACTTCACAGAATTAATCTTGAAAACCGTGAAGGGACATATCTTCCGGAAGTGAGGAAAACAGAGAGTCTTTGGGTTTTTCCTTAAGGGAACGGAGCCGTCCTCACCGTGCACCACCAGGGTGTGAAAGAGAACAACGAACACACGGACAGTGGACGTGAACTCCATTCCCGTGAAACAAAGCTAAACCCACAGGCCCCAAGAAAGAGTCTTTATAGGGCACTCGGGGATGGCTGTTCATTCGGAAAGTGCCGGAGGAGAAGCCAGGCCTGGGAACATTTTGGTGTCAGCAGGGATCAGGGCGAGACACTGCCCAGAAACTGCTCAGAGGGAAACAGCGACTGAGGGGACCCCACACGTGCTGCTCGGTGGGAAAGAGGAATCTGTACGAAGTAACAAGGCACAGACAGGGGGTAGGATGTAAGTCAGCTGAGCACAACCACCAAAGCCAGTGTGAGGGAGGGAGGTATTGATGGCAAATAGAGGAACTCAGAGAAGCGAGGCAGCTGGGGAAGCCTTCATCGGCCCTGGCGAGGTCTCCATGGAGAAATGTACTTGTACGGAACTCGGTTCCTTGCTTCTGTCCCTGAGACGACTGTGGCAGAAATTTGTCCTGCAATGGCAGCTGGGCAGAGAGCTCCTTGTTCCAGAAAAGGAAAGATGTCCTAACCAGCTTACAAAATCAGCGATTTTGCACAGACGATGAAACGTCAGCTTTAGAAGAAACGTCAGCGTTGGCGTGAGTGAACGTTACCCCGAACGGGACACAAAGACGGGGCCGGCTTTCTCTGGACAGCACACGCCTGCGGACTTCCTTGAAGTCCAGAGTGCGCCATGAGACTTCAGGCTGCTTTCGTACTGATGGGGGCCCTTAGAGATTGCACATGGTTAAGGCACTATAACGACTGGCTTCAGCTACACATAGCTGACCTTTGAAAGAGATGTATGTGATTAGGTTACTTCCTTGGCAAGCTTCAGCTATTTGCTAACAAAAGACAGAGCCGGGACATCTGCTACCGGCTAGTTTACCCGAAGACACATGGAGAGGAGGCAGAGGCCCGGTGCGACCGTCATTACCAATGTGGCAGCCACCTGGCGCACACGGCTCTTTGGCCCGGACGTGGCTGTTCAGAAGGTCCAGGAAGAAAAGTGTGTTCCTTCCAACGAGCGTTACGGCTGGGTCTCTTCCTGTTTAGTTTGGAAGCAGGTAGATTCCAAAGAATGAGAGTGGCTCAGTGTGGAAGCAGGTCGAGTCCCAAGAACTGTGGCCACAAGTGGCCAGTCGCAGCGAGAGCTTGCCAAGCTCAGCAGGAACGGGTTTCAGGAGATAAGGTATTTCCTTACCCTTTGATTTGCCAATATTTCCTAAGCCAGTGGCTCCCACCACACGCTTGACCCGGTGGAAACCTCACACAGATACATTTTGGATTTGGGGACCCTGTTGCAGGGGTCAGGGGTCAGGGGCAAGGGCAGGGCCAGCCTCAGCCCCGGTCTTCTCTGCCTGCTCCAGGCCAGGCCAGCGCCAGGGAGGAGTGCGTGCCCTCTCACCCACCCCTGACACAGCCCACCAGCTGCTCAACGCCCCGAGGAACGTGGAGGAGAGTGGGTGTCTGGATGTTCCTGGGGGAGAGGTTTGGAGGATTCACTCCAAACTGTTCCAGCTGTTGGGTCTGGGAGTGGGAGTGGGGGGTGGGTGGCACCGGGGAGAGAAGACAGCCAGGAGAGAAGCAGAGGGCTTTACCTGCATGCGTAACCCATGTTAGGAAGATGCAGTCAAGTCTCTTTCTCACCTTCCAAGGATCCACCACTTCACTTCCTTTTTTGTGGTTTGTTTTACAGGAGAAAAAGCCAGCACAGGGCAGACTGACCGCCTGCACATCTGGACAGCTGCTTCTCTAACCGGCACTATCACACGCAGCTGCTGCCTTGGGACCCCGGTTCGGAGCCTGCGGGCCAGACTCGTTTTATAAAGCGATTCTCCCTGCCCTTCCACTCAGCCTGCCCTCACCCCTCGGTTTATCTCTGAAAACCTGCACCTTAACATCCGCAAGGGTTTCTCCCTCCTCTTCGAAGCGCTTTAAAGAACTTCGGAGAAACACGCTCCCCCCTCCTGTAACTTTATGAAGTTGCGGCCACGCAGAACCTTTAGAATTTAGCGGCAAGGATCGGTTCGGATGTCCGGATGTGAACTGAATCCAAGACCGGGGAAGGAGTGGAGCCGGGCCGAGAGGCTGCGGGGCGAGCGCCCGGGCGCATCCCCGCCGGGCCAGCCAGGCCCCCCGCCGCGCATCGGAGCCCCAGCCCGAGCTCGCCCCGCCGAGCGCCCCCGCCAGCCTTCTCCCCACGCCCCCGCTCCCCTCCCAGCCGCAGCACCCCAGAAGCTCTGCCCCACGCACCGTGGCAGTGTTGCCCTGCGTCCCCAGGTCGGCGCCCTCCCGGTGTCCGCAGCTCAGGCGAGAGACGCGGCCCCGCGCGCACTGGCCGCCGCCACCTGTGCCGCGGACGCCCGCGCGCTCGGAGGCCACACCTGGCGCTTCAGCCGGAGGCGGGAGGACGCGCGCCCGCCCCGCTGGCCGCGGCGTGGGCGCCGGGGGAGCGGGGCCTCGGGGAGCGGGGGGAGGAGGGCGCAGGGGCTGCAGGGGGACGGGGGCGCCGAGGGGAGGGGATCATGGCGCACGGGGTGGCGGGCCACGGAGCCCGCGGGGCGCCCCGGACGCGGGGCTGCCGGCGTGGCGCTCAGCCCGCGGGTGCGGAACTCGCCTGATGAGGGCTCCCGCGTAGTCCCGGGCCATCTCCATCGCTCGGCGCCGTGCGGGCAGCGGCCTCTCCCCGCGCGCGCCGCCTCTTAAAGCGCCGCCGCCCGCGCGGCCCCGCCCCGCCCGCCCCGCCTCTCCTCGGTCTGACCACGAGGGCAGTGGCCTTGGCCATGGCCTCGCCGCTGCCCAAGGTCGTAGCCTGGCGACCTGGGAGCGCGCCGGGGCCGCCGCAGGGGACGGGCCGACGACCCCGGACCGCGATGCTCCGCGGAGCACCTGGTGGCGGCGCTTTCCGGGGATGGGGCCGCGGAGGACATGCTCCGTCCCCACCGAACGGCCTGGGCTGGCGGAGGCGCTGCGTAAACCCCGGCCACCGGCCGCCGGCGGGGAAAGCGAGGCGCGGGACGTGCGCCATGGAGACCCCCAGCCGCGCGCCCTCCAAGTTCCCGGCAGCGGAGGGGACCTCGTGCAGACACTCAGACACCCCGGAGGCGCCAGGGTTCCTCCCCGTTCGGTCCCCTCTCACTGCATCTGGACGTCCCGGGGCAGCCAGAAGGGCTTTCAGAAGGAAGGAGGAAGGGAACCGGCGGGCGTCATGGACCACCTTTTAGCTGAAGGCCAGGGGCTTGCGCAGTCAGAGAGAGGAATGGCAGAGGGAACCGAGCCAGGGCCGAGGGCTGGGGTGGGGGTGTCCATCTCCCTCTTCACAGTGTCCCTTGGGGAAGGCACAGCCCGCTTGTTCCAGGCCTCGGGGAAGGCGGGCAGGGCTGGCGCTTCTCCGGGATCGATCCAATGGAACCCGTAAGGACAAAAGCGAAGCAGAAGTCAGCCCTTTGACAGGTGAAGGCTTGGAACAGACCCCTGATTCCAACCTTTCAAAGAAGCGGATTCCCGCACACAAGCGAGCGATTGGCTCTCCTGCCTCCTGCGGTGAGCCGCGTTCCCTACGCTCACCTCTCCCCACCCGCTTGGTCTTAGCACATTGACTCCATCGCTTACACCGTGCCCACGTCTGCTTTTCCTCCTCCTCCACTGAACCCACAGAAACAAACACACCCTTCTTCCCCTCCAGCGGCCGGTGCCAGCCAGCCTCATTGGGCTTGCAGGAATGTGGAAGCCAAAGGCAATTTCCTCCCAGCACCCTGGACCCCCTGGGGCCTGTGGGAACTGCCCAGCTCTAGGGCTCTTGGGGGGCATTTCCTGCCCAGAGCCACTAGGGCTGGACGGGGTGTCCGCTGCCCCCCAATGACACCCTGCAGTGGCCTGAAGGTGTGTGTTCCCCACTCCCGCTCCAGTCCCAGTGCCCAAGGTGATAGCAGCCGGAGGTGGGGCCTTTGGGAGGTGCTTACGTCTTGAGGGTGGGGCCCTCAGGAATGGGAACAGCACCTTATAAAAGCGGGTGCAGAGAGGTCCTCGGCCGGTCAGCCACGGAGGACACAGCTGGGACCCAGAGGTGTGTCCTCACCAGCCCCACTACGCTGGCACCTGAGCGTGGACTGTCAGCCTCCAGAGCTGTGAGCCATACTTTTCTGTTGTTCACAGGCCACCCAGTCTACAGTATTCTGTGAGAGCAGGCGGATCAGACTAAGCACATATCACCCCCCACCACCAACTTGAGAGATGAGAAAATGGATCCAGTCAATTCAAGTCAATGCACCCTTTAAAAAACCTCTTATTGTGAAAATTGTCAAATACAAAGACATTACATGAGCACCCTTATACCCAGTGCCTGGACCCAACCGCTGTTAACATTCCAATATACTTGCTTATTTTTTTATGTATATTTTTATTTGAATCCCTTCCCATAAAGTCCTTCAACTTGCATCTCTGGAGAAATACATACTATACACTGTAGTGACAATGTCACTCCTAAGGAAATAAAGATGATCTAATAGCACACAATAGTCTGCAGTGAAGCTCCCCAACCATTCCGATTTATTGACACCTTAGGTACAAGGCAGCATGTCTATGCCTGAGATGTAGTGTTTTAGACCAGGAGCAATGAAGGTCAAGATCACAGACGATTCTCGCACACCACTAAGCAATCAGGGCAAAGGATGCTATTCGTGCGCTTATACCTAGAGGCCTCCACCGTTAGAAGGCTTGTTAATGGCTGAATGAATGAGTGGAGTCCTTTGTTAGCAGTAACGTATGAATGCCGATTGCAAAGGGAACAGCAAGTAATTGGTTTTGCTACAAGGTGTTCAGGAAGGGCCAGGGATGAGTGAGGTGATAAGAGGTGTTCAGGAAGGGCCAGGGATGAGTGAGGTGAATGGCAGGCGGGGGTGGTTGTGATATTCTGCACTGCTTTCTGGAAGACCGAAGGCACAGACAGGAATGGCAGGTCGGGAAGGGCTGGTGGGTGTAGGGGTTCTGGACGAGAAGGGGAGGAACCAGTGAGGCGGCCCAGTCGGAGCAAACCTGGATAGGCCTGAACCCACAGAGGGAGTTGCTCTCAGTGGGGAAGGAGCCAGGAAAGCGGGGTGGCCTGTGGGGACATAGATTTGAGAAGGACATCGGGGAAGCCTGTAGGTGATCCAAGTAAAAGAGCCAAGATTCAGACGGGGCACTGACAGCGGCACAGAGAGCAGGAAGGAGCCAGGGGAGATTTTGTGGGCTGTGTGATGAATAAGCAGGGAAGCAGCAGAGACAACTCCGATATCTCCAGTTTGGGTAACGGAAGAGGTGGCATGCCGTAATTAGGATGATAAACACAGATGGGAAAACAAGTCTGTAGTTGGGTTTGAGATCATGTTGAAAGCTATCGGCCTGTGGACCACACTCAGCAAAGATGTGGAGAAGGACGCCTGGGCCTGTGGCCACACTGGACAGAGATGTGGAGCAGGATCCAGGGGCCTGTGGACCACACTCAGATGTGTGGGCTGGTGCTTGGGGAGAGGCCAATAGCTGACATCAAGGCCAGCCAGCTCCCTGCCTGCTCCTAAGGGGGGATCTGTATCGTATGGGTGGGTGCTGCACTGCAGGAAGGTGTCTGGAGGGGAGAGGACAGGGCATGTTGTGCTTCAAAGGGTTGGCTGTAAAGCCTAACAAATGGCCACAAAGAGAAGGGTTAAGAGGAGCTGTGCTGCCCTAACCGGTTTGGCTCTGCGGACTGAAAGGTCCCAGGTTCAATTCTGATCAAAGGCATGTACCTTGGTTGCCTGCACATCCCCACTGGGAGGTGTGCAGGAGGCAGTTGATTGATGTTTCTAGCTCTCTATCCCTCTCCCTTCCTCTTTGTAAATAATCAATAATAAAATATATATATATATATATATATATATATATATATATATATATACACAGTGGTACCTCGAGATACGAGTTTAATTCGTTCCGTAACCTTGAGGCGTGGGAAACTATGAGACGCTCGAGTTGCGGTAAACTGGTGGGTCGTGTGCAGCCTGCCGATCCGCACGATTACTCCTATCTCAAATGTTGCTCGTATTTCAAAGCAAAAATCGCTCGCTCAATGGCTAGTATCTCAAAAATCTCGTATGTTAGGGCACTCGTATCTCGAGGTACCACTGTGTGTATGTATGTATGTATGTATGTGTATATATATATATATGTATACATATATATATATATATATATATATATATATATATATATATATATATATATTAAAGAGGAGCTGTGCCAGGAGGGTGCCTTTCCAGCCCATGTCCATCTTCTGGCTCTCACACAAACTCCTTTCTCATTCAAAAGCACTTAGTATATCTTTATTCGGCAACGACTATGTTCCTGTGCAACCAAGCGTGGAGATCTTGGGTCTGGATTTTGTGCTTCTTCAGCCATCGATTGCTGCGGGAGGACTTCCAGCCTGCTGACCTTCCGGCTCCCTGCAGCTGTCCGTGGGGTGGATGCTGCAGTTGGCTTGGCCCCTTCTCCAAGGCAGGGCTTCCTCCGTCCTCTCAGAGTCCTGGCAGGGGATTGGCCGAGTGCACACTCTGGAGCACAGAGACCTGGGTTCCCAGCCCGGCTTTACCTCATTCCAGCAGGGTGACCTCACGCAGCCTCAGATTCCATCTATAAAAAGGCACAGGCTGGTTCTCTGTCTCCTTGCATGGGGGAGAGTCAAATCCTGTGAGGGGCAGGCGGGCTCGCCCAGGGCCCAGCCCAGAGTGAAGATGACTACCATGCAGGTGATGGACAGCTCGCCTCCGGCTCCTAGCCAGGAGGGGGGTTCCTGGTACGGAAACTGCTTCTCATGTATGGGGCTACATGACAGAGAACACACCTGCCTAAGCTCAAATAAACTTTTCCAACCTTCTAAGCCTATTTCTATATATTTAAAAAAAAATCATTATTGCCTTTTTTTTATAGAGAGGAAGGGAGAAGGATAGAGAGTCAGAAACATCAATCAGCTGCCTCCTGCATGCCTTCCCCCTGGGAATGTACCTGCAACCAAGGTACATGCCCTTGACAGGAATCAAACCTGGGACCCCTCAGTCTGCAGGCTGATGCTCTATCCACTAAGCCAAACTAGTCAGGATCTTACTTCCATATTTTATGAACAAAAAACACTGAGTCTGAACCTTGGGCTTGCTACTTTCAGATTCTTTGATTGTGGGCAACTTTTCATTTCATTTCTTTTCTTTTTAAATGAGCTTCAATTTTTTTATTTCTTTTTAAAAAAATCTTTATTGTTGAAAGTATTACATAGGTCTTTCTCTCCCCCCCCGCCCCCCCGCCGGCCCACTAACCTCTTCCAGCCCTCTCCTGTCCCCCCAGTGTCTTTATTTCCAATAATCCCTGAGGATCAGTATTCCGTAGCAGCTCTCAGTGGTTTGCAATGAGGATTAAATGAGATAGTGCTTTTGAAATACATGGCAAGGTGTCAAGCACTAACAAGTGTAGGTCTTGTTAAAACACTGATGAGGGAAAGGAGCCCTAGGAAGGTACTCACTCAGCTCCTGTGGACCTCATAACTAGGGTGTCTCCCACAGAATTACCAATAAGGCAAAGAATTTCTTCCCGTTCGCTCCACGATTTCCCACAGCCAAAGTTCTCGGGGTCCTCCTACTTCCATAAGGCCTTTTCTTCCAGCAAAGTTTACTGTTAAAATAAACCTACGTATTTATTCATACTGAGGTGTAAATGATTGCTCCCACGCTCTCAGCAAACGTTTACTGAGCGCGATGCTAATTATTACCCCACCCCCCAACCCGGTCCACTCTCTGCCCAGACTGTGGGATTGCACTAGACGCGCCTCGCCCTTTGGCTTCAATTGGTTTCATTAAAGAGGAGAAGCACGGGTGGGTGGGCTTTTCAAAAAATTAAACCAGTTGTGTCGCAGAATAACACACATACGGTAGAGTGCAGAGCTCTTGCGTGTGCAACTCCGAAAATGTCTGTGTGTACAAGCAGCTAGATCGAGAGGAAGGATATTTGCAGACACCCAAGTGGGCTCCCTCTCACCCTTCTCAGGAGTGCTCCCTGCCCGCCACCAGCAGTCAGGCTGTTACTGTTCTTTATTAGAGAAGGACGTGCTGGGGGAGGGGACACATTTGAAAGGAGGGAAACTGCAAATCTCAGGAATGTGGTTCTGCGGAGACTCATTTTGTGAGAGCAGGTGGGGAAGGTGTGGTTTGGGGCTTGTACACAGGCCTGGCCTGGGCTGCGTTACCACCAGCGCGGGGTTGGGTTCTAGCACTGTTGAACCCTGGTCACAGACCCACAGGACTCTGCCTTGGTCGTGGGCCGGCCACAACATTTGAGGTGAACTTTCCTAAAATTCGGGAGCATTGCTTGTGACCCACTAAGCTTTTTTTTTTTTTCCACATGGGTTAACTGCAGAGGTCAGGGGCCCCGGGTTAGGAAAGAGTCTTGCTCTCCCCTCTCCCTCATGTGTTTAGAGTCAGAAGGGGCGGGCCATGGGCGGGCAGGAGCCCAGCCACACTTGGAAGTCCCAGGGCTGAGAAGACCTCTGGGTGGGAGGGGCGCACAGTCTCTCAGGTCTCGCTCCTGAGCAGGGAGGGCAGGGGGATGGGGAAGAATGTGGGGCGGCCAGCGGCGGCGGAGCTGGGCGGGAGCAGCGACACTGTGGGAAGGGGATGCGGGGTAGCGCCCTCCCTCAGCACGCATCTCCAGGCAGAGCCCGGGCCTGAGCTTGGCGCCCTCAGACTAGACACCGGCCCCACCACATGAAAAGCACCCAGACACTGTGCTGACGTGTGCACACAAGGAGCTGTTTGACACTGAAACTGCAACTCAGAACTGATGGACATTGACGTGGAGACTCAAACATTTTTGTTCTTATAGGCTTTTTTCTAGTCTGCAGAGGCAAGAAAAGAACTGGGGGAAAAACAGATACAGAGGCAACGGAACATTGAACAGACTGTGATACTACAGTGGGAAGGCAGGGGAGG
>PVJN01034601.1:0-22652 GCA_004026805.1 Lasiurus borealis | reverse complement strand
GGAGGGGAGGGGAGGGGAGGGGAGGGAAGGGAAGGGAAGGGAAGGGAAGGGAAGGGAAGGGAAGGGAAGGGAAGAGAAGAGAAGAGAAGAGAAGAGAAGAGAAGAGAAGAGAAGAGAAGAGAAGAGAAGAGAAGAGAAGAGAAGAGAAGAGAAGAGAAAAATATGTTCAGAATGTAAGCAAGAAAGCAATTGGGAAGCAAAACTATGGGTCTAGCCAAAACCGGTTTGGCTCAGTGGATAGAGCGTCAACCTACGGACTGAAGGGTCCCAGGTTCTATTCCAGTCAAGGGCATGTACCTTGGTTACGGGCACATCCCCAGTGGGGGGCGTGCAGGAGGCGGCTGATCGATGTCTCTCTCTCATCGATATTTCTAGCTCTCTAACCCTTTCCCTTCCTCTCTGTAAAAAAAAAAACAATAAAATATATTTTTAAAAAAAAACAACTATGGGTCTGGATATCCTCCTGGAAGATTTGGAATTCCCTTTAGAAGCCTTGCTAGGGCCCTAGGGAGACATGAGAAGTGGAGGTGCAAGAGCACCAAACCACTTACTTCCTTGAAACTTGCCCTGAGCTCATTCTAGGTTTTGCTAGCAGATTAAGGGACCTAGGGATTGGAGAGAACAAGGCAAGTTTACATCCTGAGATCACATGCCTCAACTGCCAGCCTTTTGTAGATACAGGTATAATCGCACATTAACAACTTACTGTTGCTGCCAGGAGGAGAAAAGTTACTCCTGACAAGCACTGTGATGTCCATTGCACAGGTAACAGATAGCCCTTCCCTTCATCTTCCTATTACGCTCCAGGTGCCTATCTACTCTACCCATGAGAGCCTAGATATGTGTTCCCCAAGCCACACAAATTTATTCTATTCTGGCACTGGCCATTGTGTACTGTATCATCTGTTTCCTTGCCTCCTTCTCCACTGGATTGGAAGCCTTTGGTGACAGGGACTAGATCTTGCTCACTGCTGTGGCTCAGGACCACACGTATAGTGCTTGATATGTAACAGACTTCTTAAATATCTATTGAATAAAAAGAAGATGGACAGAAAAAAAGGAGATGTTTAAGATATTTTTCTCTTCACTGTTCTTCCTGGTATGCTTTTAACACTGCACTTACTGCTTTTAGAAAAGAACAACTCTGCTAAGTGAAAGGAACCTTTGGATTCCAAATGCTGTGCTGATATTCTGTACAGATCATAGTATCTGGTATCAGGAACTCTGAAAACTTTTAATTGGCCAAAAAATTAATTTAGAAGAGAAGCCCAGTGGAAACTGAACATATTTTTTAAATTTTTTTTACTTATTATTGTTTAAAGTATTACAAATAGTAGCATGTCTTCTTTTTTCCCCCTTTGACCACCTCTCGGTCTCCCCTACCCCCAGTACATGCCCTCACCTGCCCGCGCCCTCCCCCCACTCCCCCACCCCCGCCCAGTGTCTTGTATCCATTGGTTATGCTTATATACATGCATACAAGTCCTTCGGTTGATCTCTTACAGCCCCCTCCTCTCCCAATTTCCCCTGCCTTCCCACTGCAGTTTGACAGTCTTGGAAACTGAATATTTAAATGCTACTCAGAAAGAAAGACCTCAAGCAACAAAAACTACTCCTTTGGTATCAGATATCATAAGCAAGAACTCTCGGGCATATTTCTAGCTTATAACGTTGGCACATTGAATCACCTCTCAATGCCTCAATTTCCTTAATTATAAAATAAAAATTTTTCAGGGTGGTAGGAATGGCCAGAAGGGATTTGTGTAAAGTACCATCACATGATGACATAGTCTGCCTCTGTACCACATCATGGCAATACCCAGTGTAGATCAGGTACCTAATAAATGGTAATTAATAATGTGGATTATGCTTTTAAAATGTGAGCATTACACCCAATGCTCATCTTTTCTTTGTTTAGGAAATAATGTCTAGTTGCTCAGTGCTGATAAAATGTGGCATGAGAGTGTATTACTAACACTGTAAAATGAATTATCGGTGGCTCTCCATTGCAGAAATGTAGATCCCAACAGGTTGGCAGATTTTCTAGAGGCTACCCAGGCATCCTAGAGGATGGGAAACTTGAAAGTAGAATGTGAGCTTTCATCCTTTCTGCAGAAAGAGGTTCTCATCGAGAATGGACAGGATAAGACTGCTACATTTGACAAGGAAACATCTGGATGTTTGTCTTAACAGATCTGTTGTGTTACTTCATGTGTAGCTATTGAGCAGCTCCCTAGATCCTGGACATTAGATGACAGATTCTAGAGATAATTAAAGTAGCAATTTACTAGGTAAAGTGCCAGGGCTGACCAGCAGACCCTGAGCAATAGATGAATAGATTACTCTGACACATGTTTCTGTGAAATAGAGGCTAAGAGGCTGTTTTGCTTTAGAAGCAAACAGCCTCGACTACCTACCTCCTTAGGCTTTTATTATCACAACATCTTGAACTAAAATGAACTATTAGATACTATTAGTAGGGTAAGCATCCTTGAGAAAGCACATGCATCCTTTAAGCAAGGACGTGTCTAATAAATATTTGGGGGCTCAGACTTGATTGGAAAAGTCAGGGCAGGGGCAGCCACCTTCAGCAAGGTTCCCCCAGAGGCCCCTGACCTTTTGGAGAATCCTCCTTACAGACATTCTAAGTTGCATGCTTCCCCACAGTAAGGGGTATCAGAACAGGAAATGGAAATAACTTTTTATTTGCTTTTATAAAGCTTATTGATTTTTTAAAAAGAGGAGAAAAAAGAGAGGAAGATGGAGAGGAAGAGAGAGAGGGAGAGGGAGAGGGAGAAGGAGAGGGAGAAGGAGAGAAATATCAATGAGAGAGTGCAACATTGATCAGTTGCCTCCTGAAACCCTCTACCATACCATGGTTTGAGCTCCCAATTTGGGTATGTGCCCTGACCAGGAATGGAATCAGCAACCTTTCAATGCAAAGGACAATGCCCAACCAACTGAGCCACACCAGCCAGGGTTAGAATTTGGCCTAGTGTTTTCTCCTAATTACTCATATTTTAGAAGGAAAGAGAGGTTGCATCTGAAGTACTTCAATCTACCAATTCAGCAAGCTCCAGTCTGAACAACCTTTTTTCAGCCACTAGCGTAGCCCCCTTTGATGTACAGGAAGGGTGAGCTCTCCAACAGAGGTAATATCACTCATAAGAAAGATTAAGAAGCCCCCAATTCCAAGAATATGTCCTTCAAATTTTAGAGGGCTTAAGACATCCCCCATCTATTAAACTTGTAAAGATGTTTTTCAGAAAACAAAATAACATAGGATAGGCACTTACACATATATGCACTGAATAAACAAATACAATAAAGATAACAGACTAACTAAATAAATAAATGAAAAGATAAATGAATTAATAAGAGATTAAAATATTATATGACCAAAGTACAGATAGTATAACAGAATATTAGTTGTCCCAAACTCCATTTGCTCATCTTCCTGCATACATAGCCAAGAACCTGGGTAATATATTTCCCAGCCTTTTTGGTCACAGCTACATGGGACCATGTGACCAAGTTTGGGCCAACTTCTGTGACCTATGCCACTTCCAATTCATCTTTAATATGAAAAAAACTGTTTTCTTAGTTTTTGGCTTTTCCTCTTCCCAGGAAGACACAACATGTGACTCGTCTTCAACCTCCCAGATGAGGACCACACCCAGGGGCTGTTGGAGAAGAAACATGAATCCCCAAATATTTTTGCAAACCATAACTGCCCAGCCAGCCAAAACTGACCAGCCTGTCACATGAGAGAAGAATAAACTAAAATCTTATCTAACCCATGGTATTCTTGGGGCCTCCTTGTTATAGTAAGCTTTTACTGTAGCTAATACAACTAGCAGCAGCATCAGTTAATGTATGGAAGTTGCTGATGAGCATTAATGATAACCTTAACCTTCACAAGTAGATCATCTTTCTAAGGTTCAAGGGAGACCCAAAGTTAATTTATTGCCGTTTTTTCCTTTAAGTCCTCTAAAGCTTCTATGGGAAATAGAGGAAATCGATGATGACATAAAACATTTGGAGGAATTTTGAAGAATCAGTAGCAATTTTGTAAGAGACTTTATATAAGGAATGAACATGAGAACTGAGAAAGCAATGTTGTCATATTGGAAAACTTAGGGAAGGAAGCCAGTTTGTGGAACAAAGTAATGAGTTCAGCTTTCCAAATGTTAAGGTGGAAATGAGAGTTTAAAACATGACCACATTCTAGGGTTAAGTTTCTTTGGGTAACATGTGGTTAATAGGTTTCTTAACACAGGACTTCTCGGTACCTTGAATACACTTACGTGCAAAGGGAATCCCAAGAGGGAAGATATAGCATATTATCCAAACTTAAGTGATGGCAAATCATCTTCCTAAGAGAAACTGTGTTTGTTCTTTTATTCTATGTTACGGTGTCTACAAAGGTTCAGATTTCAGATGCTATGGCAGTGCCATTCAAAAGGAGTGGAGCCTAGCTTTGCAAGTGATTTGATTAATTTCAATGAAGTCATATGATGGAGACTATTCTAAGATTCCAGAATCTCAGTCCTGACTGAGAGAGACCTACCACTTTGTTTTTTGTTGTTTTTTTTTTTAATATATTTTATTGATTTTTTACAGAGAGGAAGGGAGAGAGATAGAAAGTCAGAAACATCGATGAGAGAGAGACATCGATCAGTCGCCTCCTGCACGCCCCACACTGGAGATGTGCCCGCAACCAAGGTACATGGCCCCAACCGGAATCAACCCGGAACCTTCAGTCCACAAGCTGACGCTCTATCCACTGAGCCAAACCGGTCTGGCCTACCACTTTGTAAAGATCAGTCCTGACATAAAGATAGCCACATTCCAGTGTTCATTGCATCTTTGTTCATAATAGCCAAGCTCTGGCAACAATGTGAATGTACATCAATGGATGACTGGATAAAGAAAATGTGGCAAATACATACAATATAATACAATTCAGCCTTTAAAGAGAATGCAATTCTTCCATATGCAACAACATGGGTAAATCTGAATGACATTATGCTAAGGGACATGTCAGTCACAGAAGGACAGCTATTTCATGATTCCATTTATATGAAGTATATAAAATAGTTAAACTTATAGAAACAGGGGGTAGAATAATAGCTGCTGGGTTCTCAGGGGAGAAGAAAATAAGGAGTTGCTGTACAAAGTGTATAAAGTTTTCATTATGCAAATGAATAAGTTCTTGAAATCTGCTGTACAACATTGTGCCTATAGTCAACAATGCTGTATTGTACAGTTAAATCATGTTAGGAAGAGAGATTTCATCTGTGTTCTTTCTTCAGTAATTAAAAAAAAGAAAGAAAAGAAGAGATGTCACTACATAATAAATAATTAGATTTTTTCATTTACTCAAAGTCTTATAACTCTTTCTTTGATGTTCAACACTCTGTTAAACTAAGCAAATTCTCTTTTATCCCATTCTTTCTTGGTTTGGCTTCTTGCTATAGCTTATCTATAAAAATCTCAAAATTAAAAGAAAAATAATTTAAAGCCCATGGGTAAATCTGGGAAAATATGGAGTCAACAGCATTTAGTCAATGTTTATAAGCTGGTCTCAACTATCACCTTCTCTATGAAGTTTTCCCTAGGCAAGGTAAGTTTCTCCTTTCTCTCTGTTCTTGTAGTTCTATGGCCATGAGTTATGTTAGCATTTACTACACTGAAATATTTAATTTGCAACTCCATGTAGGAAGAAAATGTGTCATAACCAACCTTGTTTTCCAGAGCCTAGCACACTTGGCATATACTAGGAGCTCAATAAATATTTTACTGCTGAAGGAAGGAAAATACTTTTAGAGGTGCTTGGAAACTTTGTATTATTTCATATACTAGAGGCCTGGTGCACAAATTCATGCACCAGTGGAGTACCTCAGCCTCGCCTGTGGGATCAGGTTAAAACCAGCTCTCCAGCAACCTCTCAAGGGGTTCTGGATTACAAGAGGGTGCAGGCCAAGCTGAGGGACCCCACTGGTGCAAAACCAGGGCTAGGGAAGGATGCGGGAGGAACCATGGGAGGGCTCCAGGGTGTGTCTGGCCTAGAGTGTGTTCATTTTTTAAACTCTCATTTCCACCTATATAGATTAAAATTTTCCTAAATAGATCAGCTGGACCCTAGCAGCAAGCTACACCACTGGTCTGAGTGTCTGCCCCCTGGTGATCAGTGCATCTTGTAGTGAGCAGTTTAGCAGCCTTAGCATATATATACTTTGATTGGTTGAACAGACGACTGGATGACCAGACATTTAGCATACTAGGCTTTTATTATTAGAATAAAGTAGCATCCTTAAATTGATTGAGTGGCAACTGAAACTGACAAGTATATTAAGGATTAGGCAATGGCTGATTGCTAAAGAGCAATCTGCTTTAATTGTCCTTGTATTTGTTTGGTTACCAAGCACAAATTCTTTAAAAAAAACACCTCACAAGTGATTTTTTGAAATCACTTGACATAATCCTTTTAATGTATTTCTTCATGGCTTCCCCCAAGTCCCACCCCCAATGACAATACTTGAGTAATCTAATGTGCTTCTCATTTTCTTTCCTACAGTACTTGACAAATTAAAGCATTTTATAATTCTGATTTTCTGTTCCATGAAGTAATCCAAATATTTGTGTTTAGTTTTGGGTTCTGAATATTTCCTTAGACCATTCTATCAAACACCCTTCAGAGAATCATTGGGCTGTACATCTGCTATGATATTCAAGCTCCTGGATGATCTTCTGAGCCAATGACAGCATCCTTCTCTGAGGCTTTGGAAACCTCAACACATTGCTCACTACTAAATAGGCAGAGGAAGCCTAAGCAATATTTCTAATGCAGTCAAAATATTTCAGAAGCTTGAAAAAGATGGGTGATATAGTAGACCCAAGAAGAAAAATCCTAAATTTTCAGTGAGGAGAGTTGAAAAGGGATTCATTTTACACTGCAGAACCCCCAATGACTCAGGAATTAATGGTGCGAGGTATTTCCAGAGATCTTGTGAAGGTGAGGTTAAAATCAGGGTGGTTGGTTCTAATTCTGTTTAAGAAACAGTTGGTCTCCAAGTTTCCCTCTTCAACTCAGGAGAAGAACAAATGACATTACATAACAAATTCATTTCAGAAATGCATAATATTTTAAATATCAATTGATACAGATCATTATCTTAACAGAATAAGATAAAAAACATATAATGGCTGTAAAAAGAAACATTTGACAAATAATATTTATCACAACAAAAATTCAGCAATAGGAAAGGTATTTTTTCAGCCAAATAAAAAACATTTCCAAACAACATACAACTAACTTAACAGTAATATACTAAATACTTTTTCTCTAAGATAGTAGCACCTTACCAATTCTCTTTAATTGTTGTACTAGAGGTCATAGTCACTGCAATAGGCAAGAAAAACAAATAAGAGCATTCATATTAGAAAATGAAAAGTAAAATTGCCCCTTTGTTTGTAGATGTATCATTGTCCATGTACACATACTGGAAAATCCACATTAAAAAAGTCTCCTGGGAGTAATAAGTGAATTTAGCAAGGTCTCAGGAAACAATAATGATACACACACACAAAAAAATTGTATTCAAATATTCTAGCTATCAGCAATTAGGTGGTGAAATTCTAACAAAACCTAACCCACTTAAAGGAACATATAAAACATTTAGGAACAAGTCTTTCATGAGTTATATGTCACATATATCTACATGTAAAGCTAAATTATATCACTAAGGACATTAATAAGGTCTAAATAATGAAGAGATATATCATGCTTGGATAGGAAAACAATATTTTTATGATGCCAATTTTTCCTAAATAGATTCAATATAATCCAAATGAAAACCACAACAGGCATTTTTGTAGAAATTGACAAGCAGATTCTAAAATTCATATAGAAATACAATGGACTTAAAGTAGCCAAAAGATTATATTGGATAAAGAAAAAAGTCTGAGATCTTGACACACCTGACTTTAAGAATTATTATACAGTCACAATAATTAAGGTAGTATGTTATTGGCATAACATACAGATAATGGAAAAGACATATAGCACATATATATGGTCATACAATTTTTGACAAAGGTGCCAAAGTAATTCAATGGGGGGGAAAAAGACTTTCTAACAGATGGTACTAGAATTGGGTATCTATATAGGGGGAAATGAGACTTGTACCTTATATCATGTGAAAGAATTAACTTGACATGAACCACAATCCTAAATATGAAACAAAATATATGAGAAAATCGTTGTAACCTTGAAGTTGGTAAAACTTTCTTAGGTAGAACCCAAAATGCATCATAAATAATAACAACAATAAGAAGAAGAATAACAGATTTGCCTGCATCGAAATTTAAAACGTTTCTTTGAAAAATCATCTAAAGAAAACTTATTGCAAGATACAAATTGGAAGAAAACATTCATAACTGATATAGCTAAAAAAAAAAAAAAAGCTTACATCCAAAATACACACCGAATTTATAAAATTCAGTAATAGGAAAACAAACAACACAATTGAAAATGGCCAAAATAATGTTACACCTCTGCGTGATCTCTGCTAATGAAACTTTGAATTGTTTTAGTTAAGTCATTTTAGACATAACATTTATTATCCAGTTGTTGGTTATTGAGTTATCAGTCTTTGAAGAAATAAATTTTGAGCAGGTGTGGGAGGAAGGATTACATTTTGTAAAATCTTACAATGAAGCTCACAGCTAACCTTTGAATAGTAGGAGTTTTGGGTATGATATTAAAAATCTATAATGGACTTTTAGGATAATTACCAGACAGAGAAAGAAACATGTGAGCTTTCCAAGCAAGGCTTTTGACTTTGTTCAATGATCTTAAAGGAACAAGTTACAGTTAAAGATCAAGTGGAAGATCCTGACATTGTTCCATGATTGGTTGTTGCTGCTTAGATCGCTTTGTTGAGCTCTATCTTCATAAGCTTTTTAGTGGGTACATGTCAAAAACTTACCTTTCATGGTCAAGACCATGGATACCAATCACTGATTCATCTGTTTTATTCTGTCTTTTTTCATGACCATATCTACTGTCTCATCTTGATTTATAAGCAAAACCTAAAAAATGTACAAAAATGTGTTTTGTGGTTGTCTAGGACTAATACAGAAAATAGTGTATTATTTTTGGTGAAAAAAGTCAATTTTATACAGTTTATTTTAACATAAATAAAATGTGAATTTTGTTTTTAAAAATGGGCAAAATATTTTAACAAAAACTTCCTACAAAAAAAATGCAAAAGGCCATTAAAGCATGAGACAATACTTAACAAGTTAGTCATTGGGGATATGTAAATTAAATCACAATGAGGCTTTTTCTTCACACCTTCTAGGATAGCTAAAACAAAATGCTGGCAATGCCCAGTGTTGCAGAAAATGTGGGACAGCTGAAACTTGCATACTTTTTAGGTGGAATACAACATGATATTGGCATTATCTTATAAACCTAAATATACACTTAACATCTGACTCAGCGGTTCTTCTGCAGAATAAATGAAAACATATATCCATACACAGACTTGTACATAAATGTTCATAGCAGACTTATTCACAATAGCTGACATTTAGAAACAACCAATGTCTGACACCTGATAAGTACAGAAACAAATTGTAATACATTCATATGTAGAATACTGCATAGAAATAAAAGTACTGCACACGACATAGATAATCTCAGAAATATTACATTGAGAAAGAAAAAGGCAGATGCAGAAGAGTAGGATTATACTCATGTGAAATTCTAGAAAAACACACACAATCCAGTCTATGGTGATACAGAAAGCAGACCAATGGAGTGCTGGGAGTGTAAGGTGAGGATTCACTGGGAAGAAACACAAAGCTATCTTTTATGGTATTGAAAATGTCCTATATCTTGATTGTAGAGGTGGATCCACGTGTATACATTTTTCAGAACCCATTTCCTGCACAATTAAAGTGCATCCACTTAATTACATATAAGTTATACTTTAACAACTTTGATTAAAGGACTCAATTAAAATTAAAAGGGGGTGATAAATGGAGAGACAGAAAAGGAAGAGGGGAAGGCACATGTGAAATGAAAGAAAAGTCAATTAAAACCAATATAGGAAGATGAAGAAGAAAAAGAAATGGAAGGAAAGAAAAAGGTAACAGAGAGAGAACCTTAAATGAACTCTGACAAGGATCATTGATTGCTAGGGAGTTAGCATTTTACTGTTTCCCTTACTCCTCACAGCAACCTCGCATGTTAAAGATAATTGCCCTTATTTTATTGTTATGGAAACTGAGACCCTGAGAGATCAAATGTTTTTCCAAATGTTTATATTTGTAAATATTTCCAAACTCTTTCTACTACATGTTACTAACTTTCTTTGGAAGTCAATTTTCCTAAGGTGGGTTCTCTAGATGCTAAGGTGGAGTGTACATGCAGAGTATTTATCAGAGATCAACTTCTACAGGAGGGAGAAGGAAGAAGCAGGAATAGGCAGAGGCAAAAGTCAAACTAAAGTTCTAGCCCAACAAAATTTCTGCCAACACCAGGGGGGGTCACAAAAGAGTATATGATCCTCAGAGCATTCCATGTGGCATCAGCTGCTGTACAGGCCCAAGTGGGGGAAATTGTCTCCAGAGGTCACCCACCTTTCACTGAAATCATTCCAAAAAGAAAAAAGAAGGAATCATATTAATAACTACAGTAACAAAAAAAGTCACTGATATGTCTTATGTGCCAGGAATGGTCCAAAGCATTGTACATGTTTTAACTCATTTAAAACTCACAGCAACCCTCTGAGGTAGACATTATTTATTATTATCTCCACTTGACATCATAGAAACTGACACAGAGAGAGATTGAGCTTCTAAAACAAGACCACATAGCTGAAAACTAGAGATACTCAGGCAGGATTCCACAGTCTGGCTCTAGACTATGCTTTCCCAGCATTAAAAACCACTTAGCCCTTTTATTGACATACTCTAGATAGGCCTGATCAAGTGCCACGTGAACTCCCATAGCTCTTTTCAAAGAAAAGCCACCCACCAAAGTCCTTAGGTTGTTCCTCCATTTGAAATAAGAATCTTCTAATTTAACGTATCTTCCTCCTTAGGCAGTTAGTTCTGACACACTTAGCCTTGAAGACAACAGTAACGGTTTTGCACATAGTAACCTCCTGCAGTAGTTTAAGCTGTTAGGGAGAAGCTCTAGCTAAAGCAAAGAGCCACCTTTAGGGAAACTAGAGTGAATGTACTTTGAATTTGAAATGAAGGATTCGAGATGCTGATACCTTGCTTCCACCAAGCCCAGATTGGTCTGGAACACAATCTGATTCTTGAATACTTAAAAATAGAGATAATTGAACACCCCACGCCATGATGTGGGGCCTTGAAATTCAGTGCTAAATTCAGTGGTGGGAGTGCTGATTTGCATTAATGTAGTCATGCCTACTTCATCAACTTAGGTAACTGATGATCATCCTAGGTACCTAAGTGTTCCTCGTAACACAATAGACTAGGAATCAAGCCAGGATCTTATTCCTAGTTCTGAGTTTAACCAGATTTATAACCTTGGACAATGTACCCAGTTTCTCTGGGCTTCAGTGCCTCATCCATGGACTCTGTGGCTTGGATTGAGTAACATCTCTTACAGTGATCCTGCAATTCTCAGTAATCAGTTAGGAAACTAAAGGAGACTTGAATAGAAGCTAACAGGCTCCACTGGAAAACTGTTCTTCCCTAAAATGTTTTTCTGGGGTTTGATTTATAATTACAGAGACACAATTCACTCTTCCCACTCCAAAATAAGTCTCTTACAGCAAGCAGTGTCCTGAACATTCCTATGTGGAGACAAATGACAAGCCCCAAAGAGTCAACATGTGGTAGAAAGGCGGCATGGGTTTTAAGAAGAGGCAGGATTGAAGAGAACGCTAACATAATTCTGCCATAATTCAACTTAGTTCCTTCATTATTAAACAGGCTTGAAGGTAACTGTTTTCCAAGTAGAAAGGATCACAGAACCAAAAAAATGAAGAAATGAAGAACTCTTCGAAAATACATTTTTACTATGAAATGATTTGAGTTCCAGAACAAGGTTAGGGAAGTCCAACAAAGTCCAGAGAGACCCCTCCCCCCTCTGCCTTAATGCAGCAATTAAGAGAATGCATTCAAAAACATACCTCCTGGAGTGAGGAGGAGGGAGGAGGGAAAGGAGTGCTATGTACCTATTCCATTACTTAGAGCACTCCAAACAGCAGGAAGGAACTACCAAAACTGGCAATAGGTCTGGAAACAACTCTTCCAAAATGATAGAAACGACCTCTTCAATGTTCAATAATAGAGACATGGCAGAAGAAAAGAAAAAAAGATCCGAAGATGAAGAAGCAGGCAGCTTTGTTGGTGGTAACCCTTCCTTAATCTGGGAAAAGAGAAGATGCTTCAGGTGAGTAACCCCAGCCCCCAAAGGTCCACAGGCCCTTAAACTGAGGCACGACCAATGTCATATACCAACCAGCAAGGGCACTGGAAGAGGAAATGCCCCAATGGCTCCCAAACATGGAAGATGGGAAGCAACACAGTCTGCAAATGTGCCCTAAAGATGAAAATTGATGGGGTCAGGGAACACCAAAAAGGCTCTAGGGAACAAGATCATTGTCTTCCCTGAGGAGCCTCCTGTTACTTTAGAAATTAAAAGAATCAGTAGAATTTCTGCTGGATATTGGAGTCTGTATTGACACTAAAATGGGCACCCTGTCTGGCAGGGTGATTTTTGGAAACTTTTCATTGTGAAATAGTTTCCCAGTCACTCACCCAGTCTTTCCTATATGTCCCAGAATGTCCAGTGCCTTTACTAGGAAGAGACATACTAAGTTAGGAGCATTAGTCAGTTTATTTGAACATATCATTAAGGAGGAATTCCCTAGAAACAAGAGAGTAGATCCCCTGATGTTCCTTCAGAATGACTCAAAAGCTGCAGAAAACTCAGAGGCTTGGGCAAGTCAACAGGAGGGGAGGCTCTGGTCTGGTTCCTCTCAGTTACTTCTACCTAAATGCACTGGCATTAAGAAACAGCCTCTCAATCCCCCTTCCCTAGCCCCAATGGGCAACAGATCTATTTCACTTGACATTTTCCTTTTTCCCAAATAACTCCCAAGGCCGGTGGAATCCTATCTGTCACAATCTCTGTTTCTAAGAAAACTTTGAGAAAATATGGGTCAGCTGGAGGTTGGGAACAGCACAGACCTCCATCCTACCTCTGGAAGTTGACTTTGGAGGAACACTACACCGTGTCTCCACTCCACTGGGAAGTACCCAACAGCACTTGAGCCAGCCAGATCGATGTCCTTCCTCTTTGACTTTTAACTCCAAGAAGCAGGAGTCAGCCCTTATTTAATTTACCTTCAGGAAAATAAGACAAAACAAAACACCCTCATAACTGATCGATTACTATTGTAGAGCAAATGCTACTATGCCTGAGTATACAATTAGGAATGAATGTGTTTTAATATGTCTTCATAGAAACAGACAGTGTACCATATTTGGCTTGAAGACTATAGTTGCCTTCCCTTTATCTAAACCTTTCCTGGCTTCATAGAAGCTCTGTGACACTACAGGAAGTCATTTAAACATTATGAACCCCACTTTCTTCATCAGTAAATATGAAGATACTGCTACCATCTCCACTTATAAATATGATAAGGAAGAATCAAATTAAATAATTTACATGAAATCACTTTGTGAACTGCCTAATGCCAGAGTAATTATTTAATAACAAGAGGCCCAGTGTGAGGGGAGGGGTGTCCCTCAGCCCAGCCTGTACCCTTTCCAATCTGGGATCCCTTGAGGGAAGTCTGTCTGCCCATTTAGGCCTGATCCTTCCTGGACTGCTGGCCCCCAACTGCTTGCCTGCCTGCCTTCCTGAATGCTCCTACCCACTTCTGCCTGCCAGCCTGATCACAACCTAACCACTCCCCTGCCAGCCTGATTGATGCCTAACTACTCTGCTGCCAATCTGTTTTTCCTTAACTGCCATCCCTTGCAGGACTGGGTCCCCCCAACTGCCCTTCCCTGCAGGTCCAGTCACCCCCAACTTCCCTCCTCTGCCATCCTGGTCACCCCTGACTGCCCTCCCTTCCACACCTGGTCCCTCCCAACTGCCCTTCCCTGCTGGCCATCTTGTGTCCACCTGAGGTCAGTCATCTTTGACCACAGCAGGGCAGCCACCTTGTGTGTTGGAGTGATGGTCAATTTGTATATTATTCTTTTATTAGATAGGCAGATTAGATAGAATAGAGGTCTGGTGCATGGGTAGGGGTCAGCTAGTTTGCCCTGAAGGGTGTCCTGGATCAGGGTAAGGGTTCACTTGGTGCATGGGGCACCCTGGATGAGGGGCCTGTGATGGTGTGAAGGCTGGCCATGTCCCGCGGTGACCCAAGCAGAGATCCTGGTATCTGAGATTTATTTATCTTTCATAATTGAAACTTTGTAGCTTTAAGTGGAGGCCAAAGCAGGCCAGGACAGACAGAAAGCTTGGCTTCCTCCATTGCCAGGGAAACCCAAGCCTCCTGCTCTCTCTGTGGCTGCAGCCATTTTGATTGGGTTAATTTGCATACTCACTCCTGATTGGCTGGTTGGTATAGCTTATGGCTGTAGCAGAGGTATGGTCAATTTGCATATTACTCTTTTATTATATAGGATTAGTACACAAACTAATATTGGGCATTTTGTCAAACTATCACCTTTGTTTCTTTTCTTCTACCCCACAACCCAATTAATCCCTATTCACAATTCCTCCTACACACACACACACACACACACACACACACACACTGAAGCACCCCATGTATAGCACAATTTTCTTATTTGCTTCGGCCTCTTTTCCCACCCACACCCACCAGGCTTGATCTTTGCATGCTCCCTCTCACTGTCCCTCTTCAGATTAAACCACTAATGACAGCATAAATATCATGACTGACACAACTTTCTTTCTTGAAGGAGTGAAGTGTTGAGAAATGGTTTGTTCCAAGATGTCCTTGGAGCATCTTACAAAGTTTAAAATTTCAAGTGAAGTATGTGATTCTTTGAAACTCATAGCTCAAAATAACAACCCAGATCTAGGAAACTTGTGTTCAGAGGATGCCATGTGAAGCTACTTGTACACATTATAGTTGCATTTACAGAGTGGGAGCCATGACAGTGTGCAAAGGCTGAGTCTGGGCCCAGAATACCACCTGTCAGTTGCTGAAATGAACAAATTAAAAGAAACAGAGTTTGTGGCTGGCAAACTGGCTCCCTAGGGGAAAGCAAGAAAGCAAGCCAGCCCTGTTTGTAGCATTTATCAATCTCCATGGTGTAAATACTCCAACCACAGATGATATCAAGCTCCTAATGATTTAATAACCAGCTCACAAAATTGGTGATAACTTTCTAATCACTTGTTCCTGCTATGTCTGATACATCACTGGCTCCTTGGCAATGTTGATAAGTTTACCTCTAATAGTTCCTAGAGGAATAAAGCCCCCAATTTTTTAAAGACCAGAGAGGTTCACGGGCAGTTTTTCTTCCATTTCTGGATCCTTGATTCCAAGAAAATACACAAATATTAAGCTCTTTATTCTTCTGAATGAACTAGTTAAACTATTTCATCTACACACACACACACATACACACACACACACACACACACACACACACACACACACACATCTAACTGCATTCTTCATGAGCTAATGATTTGCTTCTCCCCTTAGTTACACACTCCATCTGTTCTTTTGTGCATTCCAGGAGGATTTTTGACAAAAATCTTGGTCCTTGCTATTCAATGTGTAATCCTTAGATAAGCATCACATAACCAGAGAGCAGATTAGGAATCAGAATTTCAGAATGTTCTCATGATCTAATAAATCAGAATCTTTATTTTAACCAGATTTGGCATGCATATTAAAGTTTGGAAAGTGCTGCTCTATGCTTTTATCAATTTACACTTAGGAGACAGACAAAAGTGCCAAAGAGATTTGCTATTTCCCATGCCACAAAAGCACATAACTATTTTGTCCCTTTGCAGTGATAATTTGAAAAATTCTACATAGATTTTTTTTTCACTTAAGATATAAAAATATTTCAAAATTAGTCTGACTTAAAACATGAAAACAAACGGCCCTTTGCAGAGTTGTCACAGTGTACTTATTCTTGGATAACTAATAAAAATAAGGCAAGGTAGAGAGATGCTCTAGTCTTGATCCCAACCTTCCTCTTCAACCTTATGATCGTCATTTAATTACACGCTGTGATAGGAAGAACAGTACCCCTTTTCCACGACCATGCCCTAATCTCCCAAATCTGTGAATATGTAGCCTTATATTTTAAAAAATGAACTTTACAGATTAAATTTATGAAGGTTTTTGAGATCAATAGAGTATATAGATGTGCCCAGTAGAATCAAGAGTTTCTTAAAAGAGAAAAAGGATGGGAGGAGAGTCAGAGATGTGAACATGGGAGTAGGGGTCTGAGCAATACAGGAGTGCAAACCTAGGAATGTGGTCTCTTAAAACACTGAAAGATGGAAAAACAGCAATTCTTTCTTACGATCCTGCCAGCACCTTGATTTTGATCCAGTGAAACCTGTTTAAGACTTCTGACTGCCAGAACTGTAAGTTAACAGATTTATTTGTTATAAACCCTAAACTTACGGTCCTTTGTTAAACTAACACACATGGCCTTGTCCTCAATTAGACTGTGAGCATGTCAAGGGCATGACTCTTTCTTCTATATTGTGGTTGGCTGCAGTGCCTGGCCATTAGGTTCTTCATAAAGATTTGGAGAAGAAATAAGTGAATGAGGTAGTAATCCACTCTCCTACAGTGCAGTTAAATCTGATCTTGTTTTTCAGCATCTGAAACCCAGTACTGAAAGGCTATGACTTCCAGGACCATGTTGAGTCAGAGTCATCTTGTTTCTAGTCTTGCAAGAAAAGCTTTCACAATTAAGTAGGATGCTGACAGTGAGATGGTCATATATGACCATTATCATGTTGAGATATGTTTCTTCTATACCTATTTTAGGAATTTTTATCATGAATGGATCTGAAATTTTGTTAAGTGATTTTTTCTGCATCTCTTGAGATGATCAAGATGTTTTCTTTATTCTATTAACATAATATATTGTATTACTTTTTGCATGTTGCACCATCCTTGCATCCCAAAGATAAGTCTCACTTCATTGTGGTAAATGATTCTATTAATGTGCTGCTGCATTCTGTTTGCTAGTATTTTATTGATAATTTTTGCTTCTATAGTAATCAGAAATATTGCTCTGTAGTTTTCTTATCTTGTGGTGTCCTTTTCTGACTTTGGTATTGCAGAACTGATGACCTTGTGAAATAAATATTTGAGTGCTTTTCCTTTTATATTTTATTTGAAGAGTTTGCAAAGGACTGGTGCTATTCTTTAAATGTTTGGTAAAATTTGCCGATGAAAATATCTAGTCCTGGCTTCTTTTATTGGAAAAGTTTTGCTTGCTTATTCAATTTTATTACTGGTAATTAGTCTGTACAGACTTTTTTTATTTATTCCTGGTTGAGTCTTGGTAAGTTATATGTTTTAAGAATTTACCCATTTCTCAAAGGTTTCCCAGTTTATTGGCATATAGTTGTTCATAGCAGCCTTTTATAATTCTTTGCATATTTGTGGCATTGGCTATAATGTCTCCTTTCATATTTACTAGTAAAATCTGCTTGATTTGGGTCCTCTCCCTTTTTTTCCTTAATTAATCTAGCTAAAGATTTGTCGATTTTTAAAAAATATTTTCAAAGAACCAACTCAGGTTTACTGATTTTTTTTTTCAGGTTTCCTGTTCTCTGCTTCATTTATTTCTGTACTAGTCTTTATTTTCTTCCTTCTGCTAACATTACAGGGTATACTCTGTTTTTGTTATTTATCTAGTTTCTTGAAGTGTACAGTTAAGATAATTTTGTTTTTAATGTAGGCATTTATTCCTATAAACTTTTCTCTTAGAACCATAAGTTTTATGTTGTGTTTTCATGCTCATTTGTTTTAAGATACTAGTACATTTTAATTTTCCCTTTAATTTCTTCTTTGATTCTTTAGTTATTCATGAGGGTATTATTTAATTTCCATATGTTTGTGAATTTTCCAGTTTTCCTTCTGTTATTGATGTCTATTTTCATACCATTGTGGTCAGAGAAGATACTTGGAACAATTTCACTTTTTGAAATTGCTAAGACTTGTTCTGTGGTCTAATATATGGCCTATCCTAGAAAAAGTTCCATATGCAAGAAGAAAATGTAAAAAAAAAGTTCCATATGCATTAAGAAAATGTATTCTGCTGTTGTGGGATATAATTTTCTGCACATGTCTGTTAGGCTTGTTTCATCTATAATGTTTTTTAAATCATCTGCTTCTTATTGATTCTGTGTATCTATTGTTGAGAATAAAGTATTAAAGATTCCAGCTATTATTGTATTGCTGTTTAATTCTCCTTTTAACTCTGTTGGTTTTTGCTTTATATATTTACTTGCTTTGATATTGTGCATAAATATTTAGAGGCCACTGGTCATTAAGGAAGGTTGTCTCTGAAGGTCATTCCAGAAGGTTGTTCCACCATTCAGTCTAATTAGCATATTAGCTCTTTATTATATAGGAGATATGTGTGTGTGTGTGCGTGTGTGTATAGCACCAGTCCTTTGTAAAGTCTTCAAATCCTAGCTAGTAAAAGAGTAATATGCAATTTGACAATACTTCTACTACATCCACAGCCATGCCCACCGGCTATGCCCACCATCCAATCAGAGTGAGTAAGCAAATTAACCCAACCAAGATAGCTATGGCCTCAGAGAGAACAGAAGGGAGGCTTGGGTTGTCCCTGGTGATGGAGGAAGCCAAGCTTTCCGAAAATCCTGGCTGCCCCAGGCCTCTGCTTAAGGCAACAAAGTTTCAATGGCTGTGCAAGCAGAAGGCTTGGCTCTGCTCCAGGCTACAAAGTTTCAATTGTAGAACATAAATTAATCTCAGATACCAGGTTTCTGGGGGGAAAGGCCAGCCTGCAAACCACCACAGGTCCCTCACCCAGGCCACCTCACGCCCCAAGGGAACACCAACCCTGATCCAAGACACCCTTCAAGGAAAACCAGCTGGCCCCCACCCATGCATCAGGCACCTATCTTATCTAATAAAAGAGTAATATGCAAATTGACCAAAACTCCAACACAAAGGATGGCTGCCCCCTTGTGGACACAAGATGGCTCCCACAAGATGGCCAGCAGGGGAGAGCAGTTGGGAGGGACCAGGCCTGCAAGGAAGGGCAGTTGTGGGTGATCAGACCAGCAGGGGAGGGCAGTTAGGGGCAAACAGGCTGGCAGGGGAGCAATTAGGCATCAATCAGGCTGGCAGGGGAGTGGTTAGGGTGTGATTAGGCTGGCAGGCAGAAGTAGTTAGGGGCAATGAGGAAGGCAGGCAGCTGAGCAGTTGGGAGCCAGCAGTCCTGGATTGTGAGAGGGATGTCCAACTGCCCATCCAGGTAGGATCAGGCCTAAACGGGCAGTAGGACATCCCTCAAGGGGTTCCAGATTGGAGAGGGAGCAGGCTGGGCTGAAGGACATCCTCCACCCCATGCATGAATTTCATGCACTGGCCCTCTAGTAAAATATAAAAAGAGAAAACACTCCAGTATTTATTTCACAAGGTCAACAACCAAAATCACAAAAGGACACCAAAAGACAAAATTTTATATATATAATTTTCCTGGAATAATGTTTTTATCCCTTTACTCTATTGTGCTATTAAGGCTAATGTGAATCTCTTGTAGGTATCATAATGTTGGATCTTGTTCTTTCATTACTCAAGCCATTTATGCCTTTTAACTGGGGAATTTACTCTATGTACATTTAAAATAATTATTTTTAGGTAAGGAATAACTATTGCCATTTTGTTAGTTGTTGCTGGTTGGTTTGTAATTCTATTGTTCTTATTCCTTATCTACCTCTTTCCTTGTGTTTTGATGTATTTTGCTACCAGGATGCTTTGACATCTTTATCATGTTCTTTTGTGTAATGAATACATGTTTTTCCTTTTGCTTATCATGAGACTTACATAAAATATCTAAATTAAAATACACCATTTTAAACTGATAACAACTTAACTTTATTAGCATTCCTAAGTTTTACACTTTTGCTTATCCCCATCATATTTTAGGTTATTGTTGGTGCATATTTTTATATTGTATAAGTAATAACAGTTTTTGTTGTCATTGTTATTTTTACCACTGTTATTTTATATTTTAAACTAAAGTGGTAAATAATTATGCATCATTATTACCATATTACAAACTCAAACTTTGTTTGTATACTTATCATTACCAGTGAGCTTTATTCAACCTTCTTATGTTTTTATGATGTTTATAATTGTTCTTTTACTTCTACTCAAAGAACACCCTGTAGCATACATTATAAAACATATCTAATGATAATGAACTCCCTCAATTTTTGTTTGTTTGGGAAACTCTTTAGCTCTCCTTCATATCAAAAAGATAGCTTTGTCAAGTATAGAATTATTGTTTGATGCATTTTTTACTATATTTACTAAATTTCTACATGGGGAGGAAGGGTTTCCCCTCAGCTCAGCCTGCACTCTCTCCAATTGTGAATCCTCGGGGGATGTTCAACTGCCAGTTTAGGCTAAATCGGCAGTCGAACATCCCTCTCACAATTCTGGACTGTTAGCTCCTAACTGCAAACCTGCCTGCCTGCCTGATCACCACTAATTGCTCCCCACCCTCTGCCATCCTGATCATCCCTAACCACCTCTGCCTGCCAGTCTGGTCACCCCTAACTGCCCCCGCTCCTGCCTGGTTACCCCTTACTGCCCGCCTCTGCTGGCCTGTTCACCCCACACAGCCTGCTATTCAGTCATTTGGTTGTCCCTCACTAACCCCTCTGCCAGCTTTGTCGCTCTATGTAGCCTGTGTCTGGTTGTTCATCCTATTGTTTCAGTTGTGATGACCCCTGGCTTTTTATATATTGGGATATAAATATAAATATAAATAAATAAATATAAATATAAATATAAATAAATATAAATATAAATATAAATATAAATAATATAAATATAAATATAAATAATATAAATATAAATAATGTAAATATAAATATAAATATATCCTAATATATTATATATATAATCCCATTCTCTCCTGGCTTGAAATATTACTATTGATAAATCTCTGATATTTGTTCTTTTGAAAATATATGATTTCAGAGAAAAAGGGAGAGCGATAGAGAGAGAGAAAAACATCAATGATGAGAGAAAATAATTGATCAGTTGCTTCCTGCACACCCCCTATTGGAGATTGATTCCACAACCCCGGCATGTTCCCTGATCAAGAATTGAACCATGACCTCCTGGTTCTTAGGTCAATGCTCAACCACTGAGGTACGCTGGACGGACTCCTCTGTTATTCTTATGTGAGCTCCCATCTGTGGAATTTCTCTCTCTTGCTGCTCTCAAAATTTGTCTTTGATTTTGGATAAGTTAATTACAATGCATCTCAGTGTAATCCTACTCAGGTTCAACCTATTTGGGTCTTAGGTTTCATGGTTTGGGGGATGCATTTTTTCTTCCAATGTTTGGGAAGATTTCAGTTATTATTGTTTTGACTATACCTTCTGTCCCTTTCTCTTTCTATCCCTTTTGTGAATTTCTATATTGTGGATATTGTTTCTTTTGATTATCACTCATAACATTTTTAGGCTTTCTTCATGGTTTTTCTTTTTTCCTTTCTATTTCTCTGACTGGGTAACTTCAAATGTCCTGTTTTCTGGGTCACTGATTCTTACTAATGCATGGTAAAGTCTTCTTTTGAAACTCTTTATTAACTTATTCAATTCAGTCATTGTATTTTTTAGCTCTAGAATGTTTCTTTTTCTTTGACTCTTTCATTTTGTTCATTCATTTTTTAGTAATTTTGTTTAGTTGTTTGTGTATTCTTGTCATTCACTAAACTTCAAGATGATTATCCTAAATTCTTTGAAATTTTATAGGCCATTTGTTGGAGCTTTATTAGTTTTCTTTGCTGTCATGTTCATCTGATTTTTGATTCCTTATGTTGGTATCTGTGAAGTTGAGTAATCAGTTTACTCTTCTAGACTTTAAAGGTTCAACCTAGCAGAGACAATTTTGAACCAATAAGCTCAGTTTGGTTCTGGACATGTCCACTGATAACATCCTTGGGGGCATATGGGAATTTATTGGGATCTGCTATTGGATAAAGATATTGCCTGAGCTCTTAGGTTGGGTCAGGTGCTGCTGAGAGGTATTGGGTAAAACTGCTTTCTTCATTCTGTGCCCAAACCAGACTGTAGGATGAAATCCCTGGCAGCTTGGATTTTCTGGTTATAACCAGGTAATATGCGCAAATAGTAGGCTATGAATTAGCTTCCATGCCCCAGGGCCTGCATGATTTGTTGTTGCGGAACCACATCAGGCAAGAATATAAATCGAAGTCATTGGGTAGATGGGGCCACTGGTTTTGCTCTGTTGGTGGGGAAAGCAACAGGGTTTGCTATCTTTTCAAGTGCCACTGTGTAAGCCTTTTTGATAGGCTAAACAGCTTTCTGTGTGCTGTGCTCAGGCCTCCTT
>PVJN01034600.1:0-22497 GCA_004026805.1 Lasiurus borealis | reverse complement strand
GAAGATTACATTCCGGGGCAGGTTTTTGTTTTCCTAATAAACACACATAAGCAAACACCAAAGCCACCAAGGTGTTGAATGCTGAATATTTAGAGAGTCAAGTCTGGCAGGTGGAAATGAGCCCTGGTGACAAATCTCTATTTATTGTGTTATTTCGCCAGCGAAGGCTCAAATGCTAACTTGGGGAATAATTTGTGGATGGGAATGTGATCATTTTTCTAAGTCAGCCAGTGGGCTCAGTTCATTGCGCTCCCCACCTAAAAATAAATTCTCTGGCTGACTGCGAACATACCGATACTTGCTGCAAGTGAGGCAAACTTATGGGGACCATTAAAGTGCCAGGGCACTGGAAAATAACAGCGAAGGGAATGCTGATTTGCATTTATGTCATAAAGTAACTTGTCACCTTCAATTTATCACAGTAATTGGTACCAAAAGAGAATGCATGATGCTGATACTTGGTTCAGAGCCACCTTTCTTCACGCCCTCGTCCCTGCCTCTCCCTCTCCTGAGATAGCGATGGGTGCTCTTCCAAAGAGGGATGACCTTCGACCTTTTCTATAGCACTGGAACTTGGGAAACAAGACGCATCAATGTATGTATTCCAAGAAACTAACTCTCACAGTGACCAACGAAGTAAATACTATTGTTATCCCCATATCAGAGGAAGAAACTGAGGTACAGAGAAGTGAGGTCACTTGCCCAAGGTCATATAACCAGTAAATGGAGGAGCCAGGATTTGTGCCCCAGGACCTAGAGCCCAGGATCTTAACCACTGTGCTGTATCCTGCTAGCTTAGACAGACTATAAGGCACCTCCTAGTATAAATATGAGGATGGGGATCAATACATCCCCAAGATCTTTAAACCTCTAAGAAAAACGCAGTGAGAATGATACACCATTACCATCTGAAGCCAAGAGAGAGAGATCTGGCCAGGGATAAATTATTCCAACTGGGTTTAGGTAAGTAACCAATGGTTTGTGATTATTATCAGCACAGTTCAATTATGGCGCTCTCTCTCTCTCTCTCTCTCTCTCTCTCTCTCTCTCTCTCTCTCTAGTTTGTGTGTATTTTTTGTTGTTGTTAATCCCCACCCAAGGATATTTTTCCCATTCATTTTTTAAAATATACTTTTATTTATTTCAGAGAAGAAGGGAGAGGAAGAGAGAGACGGAAACATCAATAATGAGAGAGAACCATTGATTGGCTACCTCCACGTCCCCCACCCAAGCCAGCAACCTAGCCTGTGCTCTTAACCAGAATGGAACCTGGGACCCTTCAGTCCACAGACTGATGCTCTATCCACTGAGCCAAAGCGGTTAGGGCTCCCACTGATATTTAGAGAGAGTGGAAGGGAGGGAGGGGAGAGGAAGGGAGAGAGAGAGAGACATTAATGTTAGAGAAACACATTGATTGATTGCCTCCTGTACACAACCAGACAGGGGCCTGTGAATGAACCTGCAACCCAGGTACATGCCCTTGACCCAGAATCAAACCTGAGACCCTTTGGTGTGCAGGCCAATGCTCTACCACTGAGCCACACCGGCCACGGCCAGATGTGGCTCTCTGGATTACAGTGGAATGCTTAAAATCCTGTGACTCTATTTGTATAAGCAAGCAAAGCCATACATAACAGTGGCATCTTTATTTAGAAAATTCTCCAGGTCACTTTCCATATAGATATTATCAGAGCATCTATGTATTTTAGTTCTATGAATTATAAATTGACTTCTCCTCCTGATGAATTCTAAGGTACCTCTAAGTGTGAGTCTCACATGTTTCTGAGAGCCGGTAAATTCAGCTTCATCTCACTGTCTTGGCATCTAAACATCCTGATAGAGGGGTCCTTTTCCCAGGTGTTTTGGAGTATGGAAATTGTGCTGCATTTGATCAAAGGCAGATCGAGGTTCGAACCTCCCTCTTCCGCTGCAGTGCTTGCATAACCAGTTTACCTCTCTGAACCTTGATTTCCTCTCCCCGGCAAAAGAAGCTGCTGATCCCTTCCTGAAGATTAAGGGCAGATGAGTGCGCACACTTAGCTAACATTCGGAGCACACTTTGCAGATAATGGCAATGCACGCCAGCTCTTTCATTAGGCTCCTGCTTTGTAAGTACTCTGATTGCATACGCTTTCTGATTGTCTTCTTGAAGAATGAGTGATGGAATATATGTAACCTAAAACTTACGGTTGTAGCCACTTTTCGGTGCACAGTTCAGTGACATTAAGTTCATTCACAATGCTATGCAACCACCACCAGCAGCCATTTCGAGAACTTTTTCATCTTCCCAAACTGAAACTCTGGGAGAGCAGGAGGCTAGGGTTGCCCCGACGTTGGAGAAGCCAAGCTTCTGCAGCCCTGCCTTGGCCTTCGCTTAGGCTACAAGGTTTCAATCATTCTATCTAAGGAAAGAGTAATATGCAAATTAACCATCACTCCATGACAAAACTGGCAGTGCCCATAGACACAAGTTGGCAGAACCCAGTCCTCTTAGGCCTGCCAGAGTCCCCCAGTCCCAGGAAGGGCTGCCAATGAGAGCTGGCAGCATGTGACCCGAGCTGTCAGCCTGCGAGGCACCCACATATCCCCTGTGCGATCTGCTCCCAGCCCTGGCCCAGGCTGTCGGCCTGTGAGGCTCCCACACGCCCCCTGCATAATCAGCTCAAAGTCACGGCCTTCCCCCCACCCCATTGATCAGCTCCCAACCCTGCCCCCCCACCAGAGTGATTCCCTCCCATTGGCATCTTGGGGTGTCAGCATCCAAAGGGCCTGCACCCCCATGGAATGATCCCCCCTCACACACCTATTGCCTTAGAATTTCCCATGCCCCAAGGGGTGTGATTGGACATGGGGTTATCTGGGCGATGCTGGCCAGCAAACCTCTCCCATTGGGTAGAAACTTCTGACCAGGTTAGGGAAGTAAGTGGATTTTGTTTAAACCACAAAGTAAATGTCTGAGGTAGGGTTTCACATCGGAAATAACTCACAACTAATTTCTGAAGGCAAACGGGACATTGCAGTTACATTACTAGAGAGGACCCCAAGGTCCGGAGGTTGGCTCTGCTCCCCACCCTGGTTCCTCAGCACCTCGGCAGGGCTTGAGCCCACCCAGGAAGGCCTTTCCCCCTACAGTTTTCACCAAGGCAGGGAGGTTTGTAGACATGAATAAGAAGTGCACACGCACAAGTCTTGAAGATGCCGGAGCCGGCAGAAATGACAAACCGGGAAAAGAGCAAAACCAGAATCACCATCGATCCTAACATAGATCTTCTTTTTCTTCAGGTGACAGTGTGTTTCCCTCTTCTTTGTCTTCTGGAAGCAAGACAGATTCAAGTACTGAGGATTCTACCAATGGAAAAGTTAAAAGAAAGAGAGGACAGAAAAGGAATAAAAGGAGAAAAGAAAGAAAGAACAAAAGATGAAACATCAAGAAAAAGAAAGAGAAGAAATGAAGAAGCAACCACATGATATCATCTCTCCAAGGTCTCATGAAATTCCTGCTTAAGGAGTTTATTTTATGACACTTTTAGTTTGGGTTTACATTTTTACTGGTTTGTCAAGACCACGGAAGGTACACTGTCCAATATGTTAAAAAAAAAAAACACATGTCCACCGGGATGGGGCCTAAACGGGCAGTTGGACATTCCTCAAGGGGTCCCAAATTGGAGAGGGTGCCAGCTGGGCTGAGGGACAACCCCACCCCTTTCGTGAACAAATTTCAAATTTTGTGTACCGGGCATCATACATACACACACACACACACACACACACACACACACACACACACAAATTTGGAATAAAAGTCGTGTTGAGAAGTACCTGGCAGATTCTCAGGTGTTCCAAATTCAAGGACCTACAAGGCTGCTCGGTAAAGTCAAAGCATGCTACTCCGTTATTTAGGCTCTCCGTTGCCCGCCTCTCCTCCCCAGCTCCAGGTGACAGATTGCCAGAGCAGGGAAAAGTAATCCCAAAGATATTAGTATGCAAACCAGAGCAGGAGGCACTACGGTTTAACACTGTTTCTCCACCACTTGGCTATGGATATGTCTCTGAGTGTGACACACATCCCACCCCCAGCCTGCCTCCTCCTCTCTCTGCTGGGAGAGCCAAGGCAGGCACTTGGGGGCGTGTTAACCCTTCCTGAACCAGCATCAGTGACTTTCTCAAGGCGTTTGATATTTCAGCAGGCCTGCCTCTGAGCAGCGAGTTAGAGACAAAGAAAGCTGTCAAGCCGGTTGATGACTTCAAATTGTTCCGTGAACTGACAGACACTGAAAAGTCTCATTATGGCCAATCAAGGGAGCACCTCATCCATATCACACCAGGCAAATTGGTCAGATTGGGCTGTGTCATAGACAAAAAAGAAAATGCCAACTCCAGCCTCACACAGGAGGAGATTCCTGCTCTCTGGTGATGTACCTCACCATCCAGCCCAGTTCTCATGGGAGAGTTGCAGAAGATCAGAAGACATCAGCAGCTGACACTGGTTTGGCTCAGTGGATAGAACGTCGGCCTGCAGACTGAGGGGTCCTGGGGGGCGTGCAGGAGGCAGCTGATCGATGTCTCTCTCTCATCGATGTTTCTAACTCTATCCCTCTCCCTTCCTCTCTGTAAAAAAATCAATTAAAAAAAAAAGTCACCACCATTCAGAAAGCAAACCCATCCTTTAATCTGTTGCTGATTTTAGCAAGACAGCTGAGCTTTTCAGAGAGAAGAGTGTTGACTTAGTGGGTCATGAGCAAATGGTAGGAGGTTAGGGGATCGTGGGTAAATGGTTGAAGGGAGCCCTCTGAGCAATGGAATTACAGTTGTTCCTTCAATGGGCACTTGGCAGAGTCTCCTTCCTAAGTGAACCAGCCAGGGTTTTCTTTCTTCTTTTTTTAATATATTGTATTGATATTTTATAGAGAGGAAGGGAGAGGGAGAGAGAGTTAGAAACATTGATGAGAGAGAGACATCAATCAGCTGCCTCCTGCATACCCTTTACTGGGGATGTGCCGGCAACCAACGTACATGCACTTGACCGGAATCGAACCTGGGACCCTTGAGTCTGCAGGCCGATGCTCTATCCACTGGGCCAAACCAGTTAGGACCCAGCCAGGGATTTCTAGGAAAATCACTTCTAGCTGAATTATCAGGGGGCCTCCTTAGCGAGAGGACTCACTGAGTTGGTGTGACTGTCACTGGCTTTGGCTTCAGATGACTGGGGTTTGTTTGCATCAGGACTGATTATGTCACATGAGCAAGTACTTAACCTCTATGTGCCTGATTCTACAGCAATAAAATGAAGATAATTAAAACCTGCTTTGCTTTGGCAACTTATTAGCTATATGGACTTCCATAGATCAACTTTCAATAAACCTTAGTCTCCTTATCTGCAAAATGGGGAGAATAACTCTTATCTCTAAAGGATTATGGATAGGAAATAAAATGTAGGTCAAGTACGTGGTTTGACATACACACTCCATAATTGTTAGATTTATTATTTCAGGCTACCTTTCATCCTTTTGATGGTGGAGGAGGCATCAATCGTCAGAATGTACATATAAAAAATGAAATATGGGCTCAGAAACTTAAAAATCTGTGTTGAATTTAGCTGTGGGCACTGTCACTGCCATTTCTGCTGGAGTCTGAAGCCACCTCCCACGCTCGAGGGGCAGAAGAAGTCTTTTAAGATCGGATTCTCTGTCAGCACCGAGAGCTGCCTCTGCAGGCAGTGATCAGGGATGATATCATGGCACCTCCACTTCCCAGCCTTGTGATTTGAACAATGTTTTATTCTCTTTGTACCCGGGTTTCCTGATCTGTAAAATAGGGTAAGAACAGGACCTGCCTCAGCCATCAGGATTAAATTAAATAAGAAGATACACGTGGAGACCCTAACATGGTGCCCCACCGAAGGTAACGTGTTTAATAATAGTAGCCATTATTATAACCCAGATCTCTCCTGGGTAGTTGCTCTAGTTAGAAGGGTAGACGTGGAGCTGGCTCACACTGGTGTAAGATAGCGGATGGTGCATATCTTCCAGACCTCTGTCCTCAGTGACCACACATTGGTAGCTTATAATTGGTAGCTTACAGTGGTACCTCCAGATACGTGTTTAATTCGTTCCGTAACCTTGAGGCGTGGGAAACTATGAGACGCTCGAGTCTCGGTAAACTGGTGGGTCGTGTGCAGCCGGCCAATCCGCGCAATTACTCGTATCTCAACTGTTGCTCGTATTTCAAAGCAAAAATCGCTCGCTCTACGGCTCGTATCTCAAAAAAGCTCGTATGTTAGGGCACTCGTATCTCCAGGTACTACTGTATTTACACCATGGGAATTGGCAAACATGACAAACAATCTCTTCTCCCCTTTTCCTACCCCAAATCAATTAACGAACATTTACCAACACACTGCTGGGTGCCAGGAAACCCACAGTGCCACGAGGCCTGCCTTTTCACAGTCCAACAGCCAGGTGAAAGCAGCGGTGCCATCCAGGTCAAGGTCACTATCCAATCAAGTTGATGGGAGGAGGCGGACAGCCTTCATCTCCTGACTCTATAATCTTCACCCCATCTTTCCCTGTGACAAAGCATCCAGTGAAATATCTATTGTCAAAGACAATCTTTCTAGACATCATTTTTACCGCTCCTACTCTTTGAATATTTTCTTTAGACAGAAATATTTAATTGTGAGTAACAGAGACAAACGAGCAAACATAAGCAAAAGTGGGAGTTAATGCTAAAAAATGGTACGCTCACTTGACAGGAAGTTTGAAGTAGGTGGTTTGGAAGAGACAGGTCCCAGGCAGCTGCAGAAAGTTCTGGTAGCAGGAACCACTAGACCGTCTCACCAGCTGGAGCAAATTAGCTTCAATTTTTAAAAATTTATTTCTTGCTTAAGATGCAAAGTCTTCGGAGGGAGAAATCAATTGACCAAGGATAGATCACATGCCCATTTTTGGGCTGCATCCTACTTCCAGTTTGCCTCTCGCTGTAATATAAGGCACCCCCTGAAAATAAGACCTCTCCAATAATAAGGCCTCCTCCAAACATAAGGCCTCCCCGGAATATAAGGCCCTCGAAGCTACCATAAGGCACTTGACTCCTGATTTAAAGAGACCTCGCACTGCCTGAACAGCTCCGGCTACGCTGCGGCCAATCAGGAGCTGGTTTGTGATGAAAACTACTACCTTACCGTAGACAGGTAATAAATTTCCTGTGAAGATTCTGTTAGATCTTTAAATCTGTTTAGATTTAAAGATCCAACAGAATGAATGCGTCATTTCCCAAAGTGAGCCGCCATTGGACTTGACCTTTCTTAAGAAATGGAGCCACCATGATAAATGTTCACTCTCCCTTCTCGGTCCTCCTGGTGGGAAATACTTTGTGTGCCCTTTCTGCAAAGGGGGTGGCAATGCCAACTGAACTTGCCATGATTGGACGTTCACAGCATGTGGAGGCCAGCATAGATCCCTGGGGAAAAAAAAACCCAAGGCCCACCAGACCGCAGAAAAGAATAGCTTCCAAGGGAGAGAGAGAACCTTTAGCCAGAGTAATCCCAAAGTTGATGGAGTTCAGGAGAGTCCACTTCACAGCCATCTCCGCGTGGCATCCTCTGGGAAAGTCTTAAGGACTCCATCCGCCCTTTCCACCTCCCATTTCTCCTGTTGCTGTCCAGGGTGATGAACGCCACGATGGCTTTGATGACAGACTCCCCAGGCGTCTGTCATCCCGGGATGGCATCCTCGGTCAATTCGTCTCCCTCCCAGGCCTCCGGATATGTCTACGGGCGCCAGCTAAGCATTTTGGGAAAGTCTTTTGTAAACGCGTCCAAAGTACTGCTGGGCCCTGGCGTGCCTTTTCTAGTGTGAATTTCTCTTCCCTTCTCTTCCTCATTGTGATAGATTTAGAAAGGTGGCTTTCTCTTCTTTAGCTCTTTTTTTTTTTTTTAAAGGCTCTGTAGATGATGGCCTCGTTTCTTTGACGCTGCCTGGGTGATCTATCTCTCTTTATCCGCAGGCCACTGTGGCTTTGCTTTAGAGAAATATGCTAAGAGATCGGTCCGGGAAAGATCAATAACGAACCGCCGGAGACACAGGGAGCCTTCTTTTGATGGCCGGGGTCATGGGAAGGGGGTCCACCAGGAAGCTTCTCTTGAACTATTTTATGAGGTGACAACAACGCAGACCGCATTGGCTGTCTTCAAGAGGGATGATGCGGTTCAGCATATTTTATGTAACAGCCGCCTTCGTTTTGGGTGGAAAGGGGGCAGGAAACGAGGCTGCTTCTCTGTGTGTGACTTCACATCTTTATTTTTGTGCTACCGTGTCTTGTTTCCTTAATATGGGCTGGGCGTTTTTCTAAGTGCTCTACATGTTAACTCAGAAAAGGTAGGTCTTACCCTGTTTTCCCGAAAGTAAGACATCCCCGAAAAGAAGACCTACTTCCAGTTTTGCCTCTCACTGTAATATAAGGCATCCCCCCAAAATAAGACCTCCCCGATAATAAGGCCTCCTCCGAACATAAGGCCTCCCCGGAATATAAGGCCCCCAAAGCTAGCGGGAGGTTCCTGACTCCTGATTTAAAGAGACCTCGCACTGCCTAAACAGCTCCAGCTGCGCTGCGGCCAATCAGTGAGCTGGTTTGTGATGACAGCTACTACCGTACTGTCTACAGGTAATAAATTTCCTTTTTGTTTGTTTGTTTGCTCAACAATAAATGTGTGCCGTATTCTTCTTCATGGAAAAATAAGACATTCCCTGAAAATAAGATCTAGCGCATCTTTGGGAACAAAAATTAATAGAAGACCCTGTCTTATTTTCGGGGAAACAGGGTGTTATTACCCCTATTTTCCAAGGAGAAAGCTGGAGGTCAGAGAGCTAAATGCTGCCGTGGGTCACAGAGCCAAAAAGCGGAGGAGCCAAGGTTGGAACCCAGAGAATCTTGCTCTCGGAGAGAATGCAGGCCTTTCCCACTGGGCCATAGTGTCTCCCTAGGGAGCAGGGAAGTTGCTCAGGAAAAAGGCTGGGGTCCTTGGGAAACTGTGAGGGCACAGGGCAGTAGGCATTTATCAAGCCACTGGAAGTATTCCGAATAGTCTAATAACCAATATAACCGCACTGATAGATTACACATAACCTAAGCCCTGAGTAATCGCTTGAAAATAATCCAACAGAGAATCACATGGAGCACCAACATCCGAGTTACTAAATGTAGAAGCGTTACAATAACCTGCGTGGTCTGAGTCATGCACCGGGGATCATAACCTCCAAGATACATACGTTATGTGGCACTGGGTCAGAAATGCTATGTTATAGGGAGACTTTGGAGAGGTCTCAACTATACGCAGATGGAGAAGAAGGGAACCATGCAGCAATGTGTGTTTTGTGTGTGTGTGTGTGTGTGTGTGTGTGTGTGTGTGTGTGTGTGTGTACATCTTTTATTAGCAACGTTTTGGGGACATCTTTTATTAGCTGGATGTCTTGAGAAGCCAAAGATGCTTGCCCTCTTCCTTCATTAGCATTTCTGATGTTGCTAATAGGTCACTAGAGAGGGATGCGCTAAGCGATGAAGCCAAACGTGCTGCCCCTGGAAAGGCAAGGCCGAGAGTCACGTGTGGCGGCGAAGGCTTTGTTTTCTTCACGGAGTTGGCGGGGTCTGGGCATCCGGGTCAAGGGGTGCTGGCTGACCTTGGCATATTTGGCAGCTGCGCGGAGGCAGGAAGCTGACTGCAGATGGAAAGTAATTTTCCCCCAATTGACTTGACCTTTCTTTAGCCCTAAATGTAGCCTGCAGAATCACCAGCTCTTTTGCCTGCTGTATGGCATCACTTGTGGGCTCTAATGACGGAAGGTCAGTCTGAGGGTTCCATGTTCCAGAAGCAAAGGCTGACCCTCAGCCGCTCTACCACATGGGATTCTTTTTAACAACCCCTCCCCGGCCCCCTTTCCTCTCTTTTCTCTATTTTTTTTCTTTCCTTTTCATCATTTTCTTGGTTTGTATCTCCAACTTGCTAGTGCAAAGGGAACAGAATGGGTTCTTGAATCCTGGCTCACTTGTTCCATGAATTATTTCAGGTAAAACCCTATTAGAGTCAATGTCTCCACTGTGGGGAATCTCTCTGAATAGGGCTTCTGGCCCTCAAGTGAGAATAGGCTCATTGCAAGCAGGATTCCGTAGCAGGTGTAGAAAGAACTCAGGTGGACTTTGCTTCTAGCAATCAGGCAAACGACCTAAAAAGCCTTCCCTCTGTAAAACAGCTCTAACTGTTTTCCACAATGTGCCAAACGTCTTTTTAAATGCAGAGCTGAGCTGAGAGAAGTGCAAGGAACAGCCCCATGGGTCCAAAGCAAAAAGAGAATCCAAATCAGAGCCATAGGTGTGAACTGAAACTAGGGCTGCCCTGAGTGTGTGTGTGTGTGTGTGTGTGTGTGTGTGTGTGTGTGTGAGAGAGAGAGAGAGAGAGAGAGAGAGAGATGATTTGGAAGGAGAGTTAGACCTTTTCAAGCCAAAAGTGCTGCCCCTGGAAATAAAAGTAGGACCTTCAAAGGAAACCTCCATCTTTTCAGCAAAGGGAGGTGTGAGAGGAGATTGCTCCTCTTAGCCTGGACTCTGGTTGGGGAAGAAGAAAGTCTCTGGGAAGATTGGTCATGTATGATTAGCATTTAAATTGACACTGCCTGCTAGGACTTCAACTTCCTGGAAAAATAATTAATATAAAAGTGAACCGGTTTTGCCCTAATCAGTTTGCTCAGTGGATAGAGCATCGGCCTGCGAACTGAAAGGTCCCTGGTTGAATTCCAGTCAAGGGCACATGCCCAGTGGGAGACTTGCAGGAGGCAGCCGATTCAAGATTCTCTCTCATCATGGGTGTTTCTATCTCTCTCTCTCCCTCTTCCTTCCTCTCTGAAATCAATAAAAATATATTCATAAAAAAGTGAACCAGTTTTAGCGTTAACCCTGGGGGGCTTGACACAAGGAAATAAAAACATCTTAGGAAGGAGAAATCTTCAACCCAAACAAAGTAGGAGCCCCACGGATACCTGAATAATGAGTTTATAACCCAAAATTAGAAAATACAAAAAATAACCTAAATCTATTCAGGTTAGCAGAATTAGAAAAACAAAACAAGACACTAAAATGACTCTGAATTTCAGATAAGCAATAAATAATCTGTAATATAAGCATGTCCCAAATATTGCATATAACTTATTTTTTAAAAATTGTTCATCATTTATCTAAAATTTAAAGTGTAGTGGGTGTCCTGTGTTTTACTGGGCAACTCCATGTGTATAAAAGTCTAATCAGAAGTTCTGGGTAGTCTAATCCTGGATTAAACTTCTTGATACTTTTGAAATTTTTCTCTTAAATGGTACCTTTCTTTTTTTAGGAGAATAGAGAAATAATTATTCATCAAGAAACAACATCAGAAAAAAAAAAAAAAACTACCCAGAACTTCTGATGCTAAAGTAAGCAGATGCACACTTTTAAATAATTGAAGACATCTTAAAAACAGAAGAGAAGCTAAAAATATTTTAAATGACTGGGGAGTTTGAAGAAGAACCAAATATGACTTTGCAAGACAGTTTGGCATTTTCTTGCAAAATTAAGCATCCTCTTCCTATACAACCCAGTAATTGCACTCCTTGGTACTTATCCAAGGGAGATGAAAACTTACATCCACACAAAAACCTGCACACAAATGTTTACAGCAGCTTTATTTATAATTGCCCAAACTTGGAAGCCACTGAGCAGTTCGTCAGTAGGTGAATGAATAAGCTGTAGTAAACCTCGACCATGAAATATAATTCAGCAATAAAAAGAAATGAGCTGTCAAGCCATGAAAAAACATGGACGACTCTTAAAGGCACATGGCTAAGTGAAAGAAGCCTATCTTAAAGGCTACATGTTATATGATTTCAACTATATGACATTCTAGGAAAGGCATTCTATAAACATTCATGGAGATAGTACATGATCAGTGGTTGCCAGAGATAAGGTGGAGGGAGGGAGGAATAGGAGGCACACAGAGGGCTTTCAGGACAGAGAAACTATCCTGTATGACCTTATAATGTATTTTGCTGTACATTTTTCCAGACCCACAGAATGTACAACACTGAGAATGAATCTTAATGTCAATATGGACTTTGGGTGACAATGATTTTTAGTATGTGGGTTAGTAGGTTGTCAGAAAGGAACCACTCTGGTGGGAATGTGGGTAATGGGGATACTACGCATGTGTGGGAGCAGGGAGAACATGGGACATTTCTGTACCTTCTGCTCTATTTTGCTATGAACCTAAAATGTTCCATCTTCCTTATTAGACTCTAAGCTTCATGAAGGCAGGCACCTGACATATTTGCTCATCACGGAATCCAGAGAGCTTAACTCCTGGCTCCTAGGACTTTTTAGGAGGCACCTAAAGAGTATTGAATCTTCAGGTGGAGAAAAGCAACTGGAAGTGAGGGCTGAGATTCATTTGCAGGATCGCTGTACATAAAATCACGGCCTTTCCCCAGAGCTGAAAGGGATTCTAGAGACTATCTAGTCTTCCCATGGCTTTTCCAGGTGAGGAAAATGAAGAGTTCATCAATTGGTCTGAAAACCCACGGCTATTAAATGGTGGATGTCAGACTCAAATCCATTTCTGCCAGTTCCCGAATGATACTGCTCACGTTCTGTTATGTTGCCTTCAGGATCAAGGTCATGGGCGGGGTAACTGAAAAAATCCAGGCACAAAAGGACAAATATTGCATGGTTCCAGTTAAATGAAATATGCAGAATAGGCAAATTAATACAGATAGAATGCAGATGAGACGTTACCAGAGGCTGGAGAAAGGGAGGAATGAGGAGTTATTGCTTAATGATGACAATGTTTGTTTGGGGTAATGAAAACGTCTTAGAAATAGTGGCGTGTTTGCACAATGTTCATAGTATAATATCACTGAATTATACATTTAACAATTATTAAAATGCCAAATTTTATGATGTGTATTTTATCACAATTTATAAAAAATGCTTTCCCAGGCCATTTGTAGGATGAAGACAAAGACTTTAAAAAAAAATTATATATATGTATAACATATATTATACATATATATGTATATATATATTATACATATATATATACATATATATATTATACATATACATACATATATATATATATATATATATATATATATATATATATATATATTATTGATTTCAGAGAGGAAGGGAGAGAGAGAGAGAGATAGAAACATCAACGGTGAGAGAGAATCATTGACCAACTGCCTCCTGCATGCTCCACCTGGGGAATTGAGGCCATAACCCAGGCATGTGCCCTGACCGGGAATTGAACTCTGACCTCCTGGTTTATAGGTCGATGCTCAATCACTGAGTCACACCAGCCAGGCGGGGACAAAGACTTTAAAGAGCATTAAAAAATATAGACTTTGAGGGGAAGGTATAAACAAGCAGGAGACAAATGCCTGATGCAGGACCATCAAATTTAAAGTGACACTTCTCTATTATTAACCAGCAATTTCTCAGCAAAGTGAAACCTGTGAGCGGATCCTGGGAAAACGCCAGTTCTATACATCAGCTATTTAATTTTTCTGGATATGGTGTAAAATAACTGTTAAAGCTATAAAAGATACCATATGGCGCCGAAGGAAGGGGGAAAAAAGTTTTTCTTCTTCTGGTGTTGTTCCTTGATGAATAGTTATTTCTCTATTCTCCTAAAAAAAAACTAAAGGTACCATTTAAGAGAAAAATCTCCAAAGTGTCAAGAAGACATATCCAAAATGGAAAGCAAGTTGCAAAGATAAATAAAAGGAGCATTCCTTTAACTATATTTGGCGGAGTCCTGCAGAGAAAAAAATTCCAGCGAGGCAGCGTTGAGACATAGTTTATTAATGTAGTTTCTCCCACGGCAGGACACAGAGAGAGAAATTGGTACAACCGTCACATAAAAAAATTATGACTCTTCCATCTGATCTTGATGACTGCCCAGCAAAGGAGCCGTCCTCCGGAGCTGTCCGTGGGCCACGTGGAGGCAGAAATTCAAAGAATCGCCGCCCCTCCCCAGGCCCACACCAGCACTACATGGTCACACATGGTCAGGACACACTGGAAGCTGTGGCTCATGTTTTGCAGTGTAGACTGAGCCGCGCTGATGAACTGAGGTCAGGGCAGAGGGTAATGGGAAATAGAGGAAGAGAAGGAAGAGAGTAAAAATGGAATTGAATATTGAAAGTGTGTGGCACGTGCTGCCGTGGGAAACTTTGATTCCAGTCGTGTGTGTGTGTGTGTGTGTGTGTGTGTGTGTGTGTGTATGTTTGCACATGCGCTAGGTCACAATGTAAAGTCTGTGACTTACTTTGAATTCTTGTAGATAAAGCAACCAACCAAACAAGAAACTGGAAAGTTACTAATCAAATCAAATACCTCCCATTCCAGGTCAGACACCGGGAGCCACAGAGGGGAAATGACTTTCCCAAGTCACACGAGTCACAAGTGGTCCAGGTCTCTTGACTCTCAATACCCTCTAATGAGCGGCGTACGCTTGCCGTTGGGTGTCACCTGCGCCCTGTGGTTTCCCGACCACCTGGGCATCTTACTTTCCATTCCCTTCTGGAGCCATCCAAGTGGACTGCCTTCTCTCCTCTACTGCCCCTTCAGACCTTCTACCGTCTGGGATTAGAGCAGCGGTTCTCAACCTGTGGGTCGCGACCCCTTTGGGGGTCGAACGACCCTTTCACAGGGGTCGCCTAAGACCATCGGAAAATGCAGATATTCACAATGCATAACAGTAGCAAAATCACAGTTGGGAAGTAGCAACGAAAATAATTTCATGGTCGGGGGTCACCACCACATGAGGAAGGTTGAGAACCACTGGATTAGAGGTTCTGGGGGATGGGACAGATGTGTGAGGAGACAAATCATGAGTGCCCAGGCTCGGATCATCCCGGAAATGCTAATTCCACCACTGACGAGATTCGTGAGAAGCTGATGAGGTACCTAATAGAACCACAGCCTCCCTGAGAAAAAGAGGGGGTGCATGTGAGGACGCCTATGGAGGGCATAGGAAGGAGGCAAGCAGCTGACAACTGCGGGTTTTGGGCAGTTCCTGCCAGACTCAGGCACTCTGGCTGGCCTTCCTGGGCCAAAATCAAAGCAGGTAGAGTCTCCTGTGACTGCAGAGATACAGCAGGATGAGGAGAGGATCCTGTCTGGGCCTCCAAGTGCCTCTGGGTTTGAGTTAGAGAAGGAAAGCATCTACCCCACCAATAAACACTTACATTGCATATACAGTGGTACCTCAAGATACGCATGCCCTAACATATGAGATTTTTTAGATACGAGCTGGCGAGCGAGGGGTTTTTGCAACATTTGAAATAGGAGTAACCGCGCGCATCGGCCGGCTGCACACGACCCACCAGTTTACTGCGACTCGAGCGTCTCATAGTTTCCCACGCCTCAAGGTTACGGAACGAATTAAACTCGTATCTCGAGGTGCCACTGTACTCTGTGCCAGGGACTCTTCTGAGGATATCACAACTATTTCCTCGTTTAATCCACATCGTCAACCTCTCCGCCTGAGAGCTCTGCTTAGCTGCTGTCGTGAGCACAAGGTTGAGAAGTGTTGAGAGGTGCTAGAGTAATTTGTTTTGCTTCCCCACGCAGGAGGGCAAGTACCGTAATAGAGTTTAGAACTATGTCACTGCCAATGCGAATTAATCAACAGTCAGATCCACGGAGAAAAAGGTCAACTGCCTACTTTCTCTTGGCAGAAGGAACCGGGAGGATTGCTCTTCTTGCAAAGATTCATCACCTTTTGATGCTTTCCAGAAGTGGTGATGAATCTGCAAGGAGCGATCTACTTTTAATAACATCTCCGCACAGATTTGTCGTCTCAACTCGCTTGGGCAGAGTCTGCTGAGATCCCGAAACAACCCACTCAAGCCCGTGCCCAGGCCAAACCTGTGCCCTTGGCCTTCTGACCCAGGGCCTTCCATAGTGCTGGACGAGAGTCCTCCGTGGGTTGAATTAATTTATAGCCACACTGCAAAGACCGAACCTGACTTTGAGAACCGCTAGATTTGGTTTTGATGATGAGAATGAATTCTTCAAAGTTTCCTGAAGTGTAAGAAGGGCAAGAGTTTTGTTAAAGATGAATAGGAAGAGAGGGTTTTTTTTTTTTAAATACTTACGAGGTGCCCGTATGTTTTATATGTTAGCATTTAAATCCCACCATCCTCTGGTCGGATTTCCATTTCAGAGACGAGGAAACTAAGTTAAATGACTTGCTGAAAGTAAAAAGGTGAGGGACAGAGTTCAAGTTCAGAATATGGTCTCTGCAGAACCCATTACTCTTTCCACCTCACGCTGCAGTCTGGAAACTCTTTCTTCCCCCTTCCCCTGCAAAATGATTTGGCCCTCGCAGCACTCACTGACCACGCAAAACTTTCATTGATCTTTCCGTCCCTCATCCTGCTGATTACCCACGAAGAACAAGCGAGTTCAAACCTGTTCTCTGTAATTAAGTCTCGGTTCCCTTAACAACCCCCACTTGTAATTAAACTTATTCTCCAACTGGCACATACGGTTTGCTAAGGAATCTAAGAAGTCATTTGAATGATGCTTCAGATTCTTGTGCTGCGTTACCCACGGTCAAGTCTGGGCCTGGAGCTGACGTTCGGGAGGAATGTGGAGAATGCTGTTGGCCCAGAAATGAGAGGGGAGTCGGGGTGTGTTTTCTGCACAACCTGTGCAACCTCGAACTTATTTCTGGTCGTTATTTTCCTCTGTGACCATGTCGGGCAAAACTGCAGGTTGCTGAATACCCTGTTTCCCCGAAAATAAGAGTGTCTTCTATTAACTTTTGCTCCCAAAGATGCGCTAGGTCTTATTTTCAGGGGAATGTCTTATTTTTCCATGAAGAAGAAGGCGGTACACATTTATTGTTGAATAACAACAACAAAAAAGGAAATATATTACCTGTATACGGTAAGGTAGTAATTGTCATCACAAACCAGCTCACTGATTGGCCGCAGCGCAGCTGGAGCTGTTCAGGCAGTGAGAGGTCTCTTTAAATCAGGAGTCAGACGCCTTGCCTTAAGGTAGCTTCGGGGGCCTTCTATTCCAAGGAGACTTTATGTTCGGGGGAGGCCTTATTATCGGGGGATGACTTATATTAGAGCAAGAGGCAAAACTGGAAGTAGGTCTTATTTTCAGGGGGATGTCTTACTTTCGGGGGGATGTCTTACTTTCGGGGAAACAGGGTAGTTATCCTTTCCTTGGGGCAGCCTCCCTTGACTCACTCTGGCAGCAAATCTCAGTTATTCACTTGGTTATCAGAAATGGAAAATGTTTCTTTTTGAAAGGCCATTATCGGAGGTCTCTAACATTGTATTGAAAAAAGATATATTTGTCATTACCAGCACACTGTGGCTAGATTGTGAAAAACAAATCCAAAGTTTATGGATTCTATTTGTTGTGTTTTTTTTTTTTTTTCAGTTGAGAGAAGCTTCGGCTTGGCATAAGGCGCTGCAACACGAGGGTGGCATTAAATTGTAGTTAAGTTACATGCTGTGTTGCCATGCAGAGGGAGAAGGGAAACCACAGAGATTTAATACCTTCAGGAGTCCATAAAACTCCAGGTTTATAAATACCAGTCAAAGGAAACATTTTAAAGTAAACAAAGGTTTACTTTTGAGTGAAAGGTCATTACATAAAAAAAAAAAAAAGATCACTTGGACCCATATATCCAATAACACGCCAAGATAAAGGACCCACGGGTTGTAAAACAAAAAGCCCCCCTTTCCCCTCCCTCCCTGGGTCAAAAGGAGTTTAAGACAATCCCAAACTGTTTTCTAAATTTCAAGTCCCCGAGCAGCAAAAGCCCAAATGTCAAACGCAAAGCGCACTGCACACTGTTTCCCGGTCTCGCCATAGCCGCTCGGAGGGGACTGGGCTATTACTACCTGGAAAAATAAACAGTACAATCTCTTCACAGCGCGGGATGCCGAGTCCAGATGTTGGAGATTATGATCTCCTGGATGCAGCGGAATTCACGCCAGGAGATTACAGAGGAGAACTCATTTACGGCTTTCTCTACCTGTTCGCAATGTGTTCAGCTTATTATTATTTGTGCCCGTTGTGACACACGGTAATTACAATGCTGAAAACAATGTGCGACATGTGACCCCCTTTAGTGAAGCTTACAAGGGGAGGACTTGTCATGTGGTAGTATGCACATCTGGCTCTATCCTAGTTGCCACATGATTAATAGAGGAATATATTACAGCGAAATCCCTTTATATCAAAGCTTTATTTGCAGGAAATAGAATACTTTTTCCTCTCTCCATCTCCCCCCCCCCACACACACACACCCAAGGCTCTGCTGACACCCGAAATTTCCAGCACTGGGGAATCTGTTCTTGTCTTTGTTCCCTGCTCTAAGTCCCATAGTCACAACTGGGGTTCGTTGTAAAAACACACCCACAAAGCAGAAACCCCAAAACGCCTTCTAAAACCAGGCAGGCCATCATCAGATACCTACCTCCGACAGTTAAACCCCATCAGGAATTAAACTTCTAAATTTTAAACTCCCTTTTATTGAAATATAAGTCTGTTTAGTATATTTACACCACACTTTATCACATATATACATAGTAGGCAAATTCTGTCAAATAAAAAAGTTTTTTTTCCTTCCCTCCCCCTCAATACAAAATTAAAATAAAAACAAAGTAAAGTGCATGAAACTGATTTTTTTTTCTTTTTCTTCTTCTGGTGAACATCATCATTGTCAACATTTTGGTCGATGGGGGGTGGGGGGGAAGAGAGAGAAGGAGGGAGAAATGCATTATGTGACTCAGTGCCCACAAGCCAGCCACTCCCACATTGGCAGCCTTCGGGCCAGACACGACAAGCGGTCAAGAACAAGTCAGATACACAGGGCGCGCGCGCGTGCAGGGGGGTGGGGGGACTCCCCAGGTTCCGGAGGTCCCCATCTCTTTGTCTTATCCCGGATCCGTCCCCCAGCTCTTCGCGGTGATCTCACCATCGCCAGCTGGAACAAAGGGAGAGCACAGGAAGGGGGCTCCACCAGCCAATGTCACCGCCGCCGCCGGCTGCCGGGCGCTGCTGCGTTGGGTAGAAAACTGCAGAACGAGCTCCAAGGCTCCAAGTGAAGTTTCCCTTTTTTGGGAAAAGGGAGGAGGAGGAGGAGGAGGAGGGCGAGGAATAGGATGCATCTCCCACAGAGACAGCCACCGGAGAGGGTGGGGGATGGCAAACTCCGGCAAGGCGAGCCGGTTTCTTCTGACTCCAACTCCTGCCTGCTGCCGCCGGGAAGAATTCTTTCACAGGCTCGGGCGGCGGGGAGGTGACACGCTTCTCTCTCCCCGGGGCGAGGAGCGCTCCCCAGAACTTGGAGAGGACACGGCTGGAAACGGAGAGAAAAGGGGGGGCAGGTAGAGGAAACTGGGAAGTTTTTATAGCAGCCTTCTTGCTCCAGCCCCTGGCTGGCAGGCAGGGCGTTGGCCGGCTGGTCCCAGGCGGTGGTGGCAGAGGCGACAGCCCTTCCCCTCCTCCTCCCCACCCGCAGCATCCATTTCCCCAGCCAAGGGGTCTCTCTCTCTCTCTCTCTTTCTTCCTCGGGGAGATACTAAGTCCCAGGTGGTCTGCGCCCGTACTTGGCCTGGCAGTGCAAAATGTGCTTGGCGAGGAAGCCGAGGCGGCGCTGGAGGAGCTGGGCGTGGGGCCGCGCGAGCTCCGCCAGCTCCGGGAAGCGCGGCTCGCGGCGCCGGTAGAGGCGCAGCAGGCGGGCGGCCGCGTCCTGGCCGCGGTGCAGCTCCAGGACGCGCCTCGCCGTCCGCTCGCGGAACACGCACACGGACTGCAGCAGCGGCTCGTTGTACTTGTCCCACACGCCCGCCACCCGGTAGCCGTGCACCAGGCCCGCCTCGTTGTCCAGGAAGACGAGCGCCCCGCCGGGGCCGCGGTGCAGGTTGCTGGTGGCGCGCTGCATGACGCGCGGGTCCCACTGCAGGCTGAAGAGGTTGCTCACGAGCCGGTCGAAGTTGGCCGTCAGGTAGTCGAAGAGGATCAGGTCGGTCCACTGCACCAGGTCCACGAGCTCCGCGCGGCTGCGGTTGGCCAGCTCGCCCCCGGCGGCGCGCAGGGGCCGCAGCCGCCCGTCCTCGGAGCGCCAGGGCGCGGGCGCCACCACGTCCGTGAGGTTGGGCAGCCAGCCCGTCAGGCTGACCACGCTGCCCTCCGCCCAGTGCGCCGCGCGCAGCTCCTCCTGCACCTGCGCCCACTGCGCGCCCCGCGCCTCCACCCGCGAGAGCGCGAGCGGCGGCACGTGGCGCTGGAGGCCCAGCAGGCACGCCAGGTAGTAGGACAGGGCCTCGCCCTGGATCTGCTCCGCGTTGATGCCGTAGCGCACGCAGGCGCGGGTGCCGTCGGCGAAGCGCGCCAGCCGGTTGGAGCTGCGGCCGCAGCCCCCGCGCTCCAGGGCCACCACCCGCGCGCCGCGCGCCGCCTGCAGCCACGCCGCCGCCTGGGCCTCGGAGAAGCCGCGGGGCACCTGCGCCTCCAGGCCGCGGCTCCAGAAGACGCCCCCGGGCGCCACGGCGGGCTCCCCCTCCGGCCCGGGCCCCCCGTCGGGCGCGCGGAGCCGGCGCTGCGCCGGGGGCGGCCGCGGAGGACCGTCGGCGCCGGCCGCCAAGGTGAGCAGCGTCCGGAAAGTTTTCAGCGACGCGCCGCGGGGGTCCCGCGCCGGGAACGGGGGCGCGGGCTCCGCCGGGCGCCGCGGGCTCCGCGCTTCGGGCGGCGGGAGCCGGCCCCGCAGCGCCAGCAGCGAGCCCAGCGCCAGCAGCCAGAGCCCCGCGGAGGCGGCGGCGCCCCGCATCCTCCTGCCCATGCTGCTCCCGCCGCCGCTTCAAGGCGAGAGCGGGCGCCCGGGTCCCGGCGGCGAGGCGGGCCGGGCCGCTGGCGCTGGGCTCCCGGGCTCCGGGCGCTGCGGCCCCATCGCGGCCGCCGGGCGCTGCGCCGTCTCCCCGGCGCTGGGAACTCGCGGCGCCGCCGCTTCCCAGCTGCTTTTGTATTTCGCTGTGAGACCCTCCGGCGGGCGCGATTCACAGGCGCCCGCACCACGTGGGCGCGAGGGGGGACCCCCCTCTCCCTCCGCCGCCGCCGCTGCTCCCGCCCCCTTCTCCTCCTCCTCCTCCTCCTCCTCTTTCTCTTCCCCTTAAAGCGGCGATGGCTGCTTCGGCGAGGCAGCAGCCCGACGCTGGGTTGGGGACCGAGGGGCGGGGAGGGAGCCGGGCTAGCGGAGCCGGCTGGGAGGCGTCGGAGGGGGCGGCACTGAGCTGGGGAGGGACGCGCCCTGGCCCTGGCGGAGGGGGTAGGGAGGTGGTGGGAGGGGTCTCGGGGTCTCCGGGCTCGGGCAGGGCCTGGCCGCCTCCTCCAAACTTCGGACGAAACACCCCCCCCCCCCTCTCCACACACACACACACACCCCGTGCGCTCAGGCGCAGCCTGGCGAGGCTTAGGGCGGGTCCCTTTGCCTTCTCCCTTACAGAAGGGGTGATTCACTCCGCCTTATGTAAATCCCGGGGAATTTCTCTGAGCCCCAGAGGATGGGACTCCAGAGGGGAGAGGCACCATTTATATAGCTCACAGCTTCGGACCCACACCCGCTTGCCCGAGCGCGCTCGCCTCCAGCGGTCTGTCCCTGTGCGTTGAGGTTGGTCGCTCTGCCTTTTTTATTGTGCCGGTGGAGCATTTAGGTCAGCTCCGTTCATTCCCCCCCCTGACCATCCCACAGTGTCTGCCCTCGGTTCTGGTCTCAGTAAAACCCACGGATCCGGATCCCTGGGCTCGTGGAGCTTATATTATTACATTTTAGGGCGTTCTAGTTGCTATGAGATGATGGCCCAGGATTAGACCTCGGGTCGGGGGGTGAAGGGAGGGAGGTGGGGAGTGTGTGTGTCCAGGCCGATTTCTCTTAAGGAAATGATACTCTTCTATGAGAAAAGAGGCGCAAAGCAGGGATGGCGTTTGCTCAAGATCTCACCGTGAGCAAGTGGAGAAACTAAAAGTCTAGCTAGGGTCTTATGCCAGCTTGATTTTCCCTCCATCAAACAAGTTCCATATTTGTATCAAGTTGGTAATATTCTCTCTCCCCTCGCCCCACTCTCTTTCATATAGCCAATTCTCTCTCTCATATAGCCAACCACTTTATTCTCCCAATGTGATTTTCAATTCAACAAAGAAAATCCCCATATTGCATTTTACTTAATGGTGTAACTGTTTAAGGTGGGGGTGAGGGGAATGTTTGGAGGAGGGAATGGAGGAGCAAAATCTAAGAAAACAAATGAGGAGACAACAGATCACATTGTCTTCCAGACACCTCTGGGCTCAATCCACCAGGAAAACTCTTAGATAAGAAGGGGGGCTGTTCCTTCCCTCTGTGTGCCAGTGTGTGTCCCAGACCCAAACCCCAGTTCCCAGGTGAGG
>PVJN01034599.1:0-22653 GCA_004026805.1 Lasiurus borealis | reverse complement strand
ATCTTTGGGAATGTTTTGTTTTGTTTTGGTATACACAAGATTGTCAAGGAGGAATCTCCTGTTGTTTGTGGTAGTCCCAGTACTAAGCATAGGCTCTGTTAGGGAATGAATGAAATGAATATACAAAGCTCTAAGAGAATGATGGGGCAAGAACCGCATATCTTTTATCTTATTACTAGAAGTCCAGTGCATGAAATTCATGCATTGGAGGGGGTGGGCACAGGCCAGGCCAATGGACCCCACTGGTGCACTATCTGGGCCAGGGAAGGACACGGGAGGTTGGCCAGCTGGGAAGGGACTACAGGAGGACTCCAGGGTGTGTCCATCTCATCTCACTCAGTCCTGATCGCCAAAACCGAGCAGCAAGCTAACTTACCAGTTGGTGAGTCTGCCTCCTGGTGTTCAGTGCACGTCACAGTGAGTGGTTGAGCTGCCTTAACATATTATTAGCATATTACTCTTTGATTGGTTGAATGGCAGACTGGACAACTGTAAATTTAGCATATTAGGCTTTTATTATATAAGATTTCTGTGTTTTTTTTACCATAATAGATTCTCAAAAGATGGTTATAATTTTGGATGAAATGTAACTAAATAAGTCAGTTATTCTTTGTCATGTGACATTAGGCCATTTACAAGACAAATGGTCTCATGATAGTTTTAGAGTTAAATCCAAGTAATTTTCTCTTTTCTGTCCAAGTGTTTTATCTTTTGTTTTCCCACACAAGGACCACACTAATAATGAATGGAAGCCAAGATATGGTGGTGTCTAGTACTTGTGTTTTTATGCACATATTATCATTGGATTGTTACTACAACCATGTGAGACAGGAATCCTGATATCCTGCAATTGAGGAAACAGGCTCAGAAGAACTAGTCTGAGAGCATATTCTAGAAGCAGAAAATAAGCGTAAATCTTGGAAACAAATGGAATGTTCCATCTTCTGTAAGAAGTTATAAATATACTTCCCTAGTCCTTAAAAACACTTAGAAGTCTAGAGCAGCTAGCTAGTCAGTATATGTTTATTAAAAAGTTAAAGTCAAATTTCCTCAATTTAAAATGTCAGAGAAAAGGAGATGAATACGAAAATAAAAATGAACACAATCAAGTATCATACTTAGAGGCAACTTTAGATTTATTCTGTTTTGTTTATATATATATAACTGGTTATATGTACTTCATGGTCAAATCTCCCAAAATGTCCCTTTGTTACTGAATGGAAATTGTTTTGTAATTTTAAATTTCCTGTGGAAAAATGTTTTGATTTTTAGTATATTAACCCAATTATGTCCTTGACTACCATAATACCCAATGTCAAGGAAAAATATTACTAAAGGGAGTAAAAAATTCTTCTCGGTTTAATTTTCATGACAGTCACTATGGCAGTCACTATTTTCACTCTTTTAGAAATGTTATAATTAGTGTGTTGGAGCCACTTTTAATCTTAACACTTTATCAGAAGTTTAGGGGCTCATAGAAAGTTTAGCTAAACATCGGAATAATTTCTTTCAACTATGTTTAAATATTCAAAATTTGTGTGTGGGTCATCCTATAAACAAGACTGCTCTAACCATACACTGACTTTAGTTCAGTTAAATGACTCATTTTCACCTTATGAACTATTAAATTAAAAATACTATTTGTCTGATATTTGCTTAGCTACTATTTTCATTAATTTAGCAAAAATTGAGTATATACTATGCTTGGAGTGGGGACACAGAAATTAGTAAAATAGAGGCTCTTACCTTAAGGATTTTGTTGTCTATGTGGAAAAAAAGTAGGAATGGCAGATTCAGAAAATAAAAATGCAAGCTGTCCTAACTGGTTTGGTTCAATGGATAAAGCACCGGCCTGTGGACTGAAGGGTACTGGGTACAATTTCGGTCAAGGGCACATGTCCACGTTGTGGGCTCAATCACCAGTAGGGGCTGTACAAGAGGCAGGCAATCAATGATTCTTTCTCATCGTTGATGTTCCTCTCTCTCCCTCTCCTTTTCTCTCTGAAATCAATAAAAATATATATTTTTAAAAATGCAGGCCACTTAGTTAAATATGAATGTCAGATAAATACATTTTAGTATAAGTATGCTCATGTGGACTTTGGAACATATTAAAAACTTTTCTTTTGCTATTGATCTGAAGTTCAAATTTAACTGAGAGTCCTGTAATTTATTTGGCAACTCTAGAAAAGAGACCGATAAAAAGATAGTTTATGATATACAATGTAAGTGTTTATACATGTAAGTACAAATAAGAACACGTAAGTACACTTTTTAATAGTATATTTAGATACAATAATAATTGTTAGGACTTGGCTAAGTCCAAAGTGTGATAGAAATATGTAGCACCCTGTTGAATAGGGATTTTGGTTTTAGTTTTCCATTTATGTTGGGAGAGAATGTAACCCTTTTCTATAATTTGACTGTCTCAATAAATGAATATTCATCCTGGCAGGAGAGCAGACTCTTAGGTACAAGTGATGCACTTATAAGAAAAATTAAGCAATCATACGTAGACTGACTGCAATGAAAACATATTGAACCCAGTTCAAAGCCATAGGAGAAGTAATTTTTGAGAAAATATCTGTTGCAAATGTTCCCTTAATGTGTTTCCACATGGCAACCAAGGAGGATAAGTATGTCTTACTATTATGAAAAAACAGGAAAATCTAAATATTTTCCAGAGGGCACAAATTGCTGTAGCAGAAGTCCTGCGCCTTGACCTTTTATTTATTTTATTGTTTTACATTTCTTTAAAAAGTAATTACTTTTTAATTATAGTTGATATATACTACTATATTTGTTTCAGTTTACAACTCTGTGATTAGACATTTACATAACTTACAAAGTGATCACCATGATAAATAATCTATTACCTATCTGACACCATGATAGTTATTATAATATTATCTATAATAATAAAAGCATAATATACTAATTAGACCAGACACCTGGACAACCTTCCAGATAAAACTGGAGCTGAAACGGCTGAGGCAAGCCACAGTGACACTGAAAGGGCCAAACCCCTTGCACGAATTTTGTGCATTGGGCCTCTAGTTGACTATATTCCCCATGCTGTACTTTATATCCCTATGGCTATTTTGTAATTACCAATTGCTACTTCTTGATTCTTTCTACCTTTTCACCCATCTTCTCCCCGCTGGCAACCTTCAATTTGTTCTTTGCATCTGTGAATTTGTTTCTATTTTGTTTGCTGATTTATTTTGTTTCTTATAATCTATGTTAGTGAAACCATATGGCATTTATCTTTCTCTGTCTGACTTATTACACTCAGCTCCTCTGTGTCCATCTATATTGTCACAGATGGCAAGATTTCACTCTTTTATGTGGCTGACTCATATTCCATTATTTATATGCACTACTTCTTTATCCATTCATCTATTGATGGGCACTAAGGTTGCATCCATATGCTGGCTATTGTAAATAATGCTGTAATGAACATAAGTATGCAAATGTCTTTTTGAATTAGTGTTCTGGATTTCTTTGGATAAATATCCACTAGTATTTATCTGTAGGATTATTTTTTTACATTTCTTTGAAAAATAATTGTGTTTTTATTATAGTTGATATACACTACTATATTTGTTTCAGTTGTACAATCCAGTGTTTAGACATTTAGATAACTTACAAAGTCATCACCATGATAAATCTATTACCCATCTGACACCACACATAGTTATTATAATATTATCTATAATAATCTATAATAATAAAAGCATAATATGCTAATTAGACTAGATACCTGGGTCCTTCTTCGTCTCTTGTTATAGATTTTATTTTAAAATCTATTTTGTCTGGTATAAATATTGATACCCTAGCTTTTTCTCCCATTTTCATGAAATATCTTTTTCCATCCCTTTATTTTCAGCCTGTGTGTTTCTTTTGATATGAAAGGAGTCTTTTATAGAAAGGACATGTAAGATTACTGTTTTCTTATCCATTCAGTCACCCTATGTCTTTTGATGGGAGCATTTAATTCATATACATTTAAAGTTATGTTGATAGATATGTAGTTTTTGACATTTTGTTATTCATATTTTTAATTTTTTTTCTTCTACTTCAAGAAGTCCCTTTAATATATCTTGTAATACTGATTTGGTGGTGATGAACTCTTTTAGTCTTTTCTTATCTGGGAAACTTCTTATCTGTCCTTCAGTTCTAAAGAATAGTCTTCCAGGTAGAGTAACCTTGGTTGTAGGTCCTTTCTTTTAAGCAGTTTGAATATTTTATGTCAATCCTTTCTGGCCTGCAAAACTGATGAGAAATCAGATGACAGTCTTATTGGAGGTTGTTCTCTTGTAGGTAACTAAATGCTTTTCTCTTTCTGCTTTTAAGATTCTCTCTTTTTCTTTAACTTTTGGCATTTTAATTATGATGTGTTATGGTGTGGGCCTCTTTGGGAGTCTCTGTGCTTCCTGAACTTGTATGTCTATTTCCTTCACCCGGTCAGGGAAGTTTTCTGTCATTATTTCTTCAAATAGGTTCTCAATTCTTTGCTCTCCCTCTTCTGCTTCTGATACCCCTGTGATGTAAATGTTGGTACACTCCATGGCTAAAAGGCTGGACCTTGTCCTTTGAAAGATTACATCCAGAGAAGGAATATTAAAGCTCAAAGACTAACTGGATTTATTTAGTTCATGCCTCGTAAGCTACAGATCCATTGCTAACCCAGTTTAAGATGTATAATAAACATTGAAGAAACAGATATTTTTCTATCACATACTATTCTTACCCACATTAATGAATTATCTTTTTTTCCAGCAGACAATTCACTAATGTGGGTAAGAATCACAAAGGGACTCTGATAAACTTTTGTAAGGATTGAAAGAGAGAAAATATAGAGAAGGGGAAGGATAAAAACTAATAGTAGGAATATAAATGTATTCTGTTTCAAATTAATACACCATTTAAGAGATAAAAACTGTGTAGTAGTTTCCCCTACCCTATCTCTTGTCTTTGTTTTTGCACTCTTAAAATAATAAGGGTTTATTGAAAAAGGAAACTTTAATTATCTTTTTATATTAAGCATTTTTCAGGAAACACAGGAGTCCAATTTTGGAAATATACAAAAAGGAATTTTTAATAAATGTGTTATCTGTATTTTAGCCTAATATAAAACATTTAGGAATTACTGTCATTGACTCCATGAAATTTTATATGACTTATTTCTGTATTTTGTTTTATTTATTTATTTTTCTTGTTTCTCTCACCTGTAACTACATTATGTTCTGAACTCTAGTGCTATCTTAACTTTGAAGTGCTTCAATAATCCTGAAGATTCATAAGAAACATGATGTCTTCTGATTCTTATTCATTGGTAGGTAACTTGATTCTTTACCCTTGCTTCTGAGTGTTCTGAATTTCCAAGGGAACATGCATAGGTTTTTAATTCAATGACTGTCCTTGATATTCTGTGTTACCTTTCAGTATCATCCTTCACATGTGGAAATTTATCTTCTGTATTTTAAAAATTATTTTCTCCTGTGATAAGTTCTTTCTGTCAATTCATTACCTTTAAAATTCCTTTTAGTCTGTTGTCGTATCTTATGAGTTGATTCTCTTTTTCTCTCACAGTTTATTTTTAGGTTTTCCATTTCTTTTTCTTCTTCTTTCCAGAGATTTCCTAGGTTTTATCTTTCAGTCCTTTAATCAGCTCTTGGTTTTGTTTTGTTGGTCAATCACCTTTAATTTTTAAGAGGTCTTTCAAGATAATTGGCTTTTCTTGTTTTCAATCTCCTATTTGTTTTATGTAAATAACAATCTTTCAAATCTCTCTACAGATACTAAAATTTTGTCTATTTTATGTTTCTTTTTGTTTCCTAAATTATATATCTTTCTTGTAAGTTAAATTATTAGAGTTTTATTTTTGTTTTTAACTTATTTTTCATTCATATTCCAAACTTGCTCAAATAGTTGGCAGTGATTCGTGACTCTTGGCTGCTCTGGGAATTAAGTGGGTGTATTAACTGATAACTTTTGCATTGTGAAAGAAGAAGAGAGCACCCCAGTTATGTTTCAGGACCTTCAAGGCCCACATGTAAAATCCTGTGTTCTGGAAAAACTGATGTCCAAATATTCTGCCTCAGATAATCACAGACAATTTATGTAATTTATTTGTGAAAGGATCCTTTGATTTTCTTTTTAGGTGGGATGTAAATAATTAGCTACCCATGTGTCCACATGTGGTTAGAGAACATAGTTAATTGGTTTGGATTTAGAGATTTAGTTAGAAAACTTTTGCATCTGAATCACGAGCCTCTTCAGAGGAATTCATTGCATTCTCTCTTCTAGAGCTATCTCTGTTCTGGACCTCCTTTCTCCATTCTGCTTCATCATTTGCTCCTATATTCAGTTTTCATCTTTGATAATTTTGTTAAAATCTCTTGGTTTTAAACATGTAATCACCGGTCCTTTGGTTTCATACTTATAATGTTTTAAGCTATTTAAGTAATTTTTGTAGGACTTTCAGGAGGTAGAAGAGATAAGCACATGTGGTAAGTCTTTCATTTTGATAAAGAGTTCTATCATTAAATTTCCCTGAGTACTGACATAATGCATAAAAAGGGTGGCAGATTAGGAGGATGTTGCATGAACATGCTCCCAGGAACAATCTGGAATTACAACTGAAATACAGAAGAGCTTCCTAAATAGTCAATGGAAACTCACAGGAGAGAACCCAAGGACCAAAGGTGAAGACCACATAGAGACTAGTAGGAAGGGTGGAAGCGTGAAAAGGCTGGCCAGGCACCTGCAGGCAGCAAGTGAAGTTCTGGAGAGGTATCTCTTCTATGTGTGTGTTTGGCGAGGGGAGCCACTGAGAACCTTGGGATCTAATCCTGAAGCTGGGCTCCCCAGCAGAGAGCACCAAACTGAGAGGGTACCCATATAACATCTAGCTGTGAAAAACAGTGGGGTGCTGTCTGCCAGGAAGAGGCAGCTGAAAATTCAGGCAGCCTCTTAAAAGGCCAATGCACAAAAATTCCCTATGGACCTACCTACTTTGTGCTCTGCGAGAGAGAGGGTGAAGTGGACTGGAGCTGTGAGAGTAGAACCCAGGACTGGGAATTGGGAGATATAGCTCAGAAGGTAGACACCTCAATCTTTCTGGGCTGAGTCATTCGCTCACACAGTGGAGGACATCTTTGCCACATAAACATCTGCCTTGCCTGAGGGGAAGACAGTCCACAAGCCCTATTGGAAAACACCTTGCCCTGAGGCCACTTAAGAGATTAAAAGTAACAATTAGCCTTCAGGCAGAAGCAACTGTCTCACCCTGTTGAAAAAATTCTTGCCACACCTGACGAGGATTGGATAAGGGCAATTCAAGTTGGAATCCTATCAGTATATAGTCAGACGCAGTCTGTGGAGGCTTTGAGTCTTTGCCTGATTCAATTAGTCAGAAACAGTCTTTAACACAACCCAGGCATGTGCCTTGGCTGGAATTGAACCTGAGACCCTTCAGTCCCCAGGCCAATGCTCTATCCATTGAGCCAAACCAGCTAGGGCTGTATATTAAGCTTTTATTATATAAGATTTCAACTTTCATTCCACTGTGGCTGGAAAAGATAGTTGGTATTATTTCAAACTTCTTAAATTTGTTATGTTTTATTTTGAGAGGTATCATATGACCTATTCTGGAGAATGTTCTGGGTGCACTTGAGAAGAAAGTATATTCTACTGCTGTTGGATGGAATGTTTATAAATGTATGTTAGGTTCATTTGGTGTAACGTATGGTTCTAATACAATATTTCCATGGTGATTTTCTGTCTTGATGATCTATCCATCACTGAAAGTCTTCTAGTATTATTGTACTTTTTCTAATTTCTTATTCATGTCTGTTAGTGTTTGCTTAATATATTTAGTCCTCCAATGCTGGATGCATAGATATTTATGGTTGTTATATATTCTTAATGAATTGGCCCCTTTATCATTGTGTAATGACCTTCTTTGTCTCATTACTATTTTTGGTTTAAAGGTGATTTTGTCTTATGTAAATATAGCTACTCCCACTTTTTTTGAGTTTCCATTTGCATGGAACATCTTTTCTCATCTCTTCACTTTTGGTCTGTGGTTGTCATCAAATATATGTTTGTTTGTTTTTAATCTATGTAGTCATGGGGTGTTTCTTTATTGGCAAATTCAATCCATTTACATTTAAAGTATTTCTTTATATATAAGCATGTTTTGTAACTGCTCTTTAGTTCCATTGTTTCTTTCTTTCTTTTTTTTCTCTGCCAATCTTTGTAAATTTATGATGTTTTGGTGGTATTATGTTATGTTTCCCCTTTAAACATTTTTTGTTAATATAATCTAAATCTCTCTCTGTGATTATCATGAGACTTACATAAAACCTGTTATGGATAAGGTAGTTTATTTTAATCTGATAGTAACTTAACTTCAAAGCATATAAAACTCTATTCTTTTATTCCCCCTTTCATATTTTGATGTCAAAATTTTCCTATTTTTATATTTTGATGTCAAATTTTTCCTATTTCATTAGCAAATTATAGTAGCTATAATTATTTTTTATACTGGACTAGGGAGAAATGAATATCATTGAATGTGTAAGGCAGAGCCAAAGTGCATACCATGCTTATATGTATATTTGTTTTCAACTGGCAAAATTATCAATATAATCTTGCCTTTAATTTCATCCAAACTGCAGAGCTCATGTTCTCCTCATGGTCTCATTATACTGTAAAAAAAATGCCCAAAATAACAGGTTTAGAGAGATATATTTCTAACTTTTTTTAAAGAAACAATGCCTAAAATATATGTTCATTATTGTTGCTTTAGATGAAATAACTTCAAGTGTAGGATATATACATTATTTCTACATTCTAAGAGTGATATTTATAGCTTATGAGTTGTCTCTCTAAAGACATACCTTTTATTTGCCAACAATGCCTTAGCCCTTATCTAAACTCCAGATAATAGTGTCACAGATCTAACTTTGTACCTGATATGTTCACTTAGATATCTGATATAAATCTCAAAGTTGATATGTCTAACACTAAATTCTTAATTTACATCTACTTTTAAGCCTTCTTCTGCTATCTTCTGTTTCTTTTTTATATTTTTATTGATTTCAGAGAGGGAGGGAGAGATAGTAACATCAATGATGAGAGGGAGTCATTGATTGGCTGCCTCCTGCACACCACCTACTGGGGATTGAGCCCACAACCTGGACATGTGCCCTTGATGGGAATAGAACTTGGAACCTTCAATCCATAGGTCAATACTGTATCCACTGAGCCAAACAGCCTAGAGCTGTCTTTTCTATTACTAAAGGATGCTCCATCTACTCAGTTGTGTCAAAAAACTAGGAATCATCCAACATCTTTCTGTTTCTTCCTTCTATCACTTGGTGCTTCCTCAAAAATGTATCCTTATTCTTCCTAGTCCACAGCATTCCCTTTAAGAGCACTCTATTCAAAATGACTGTAATTTTTCTGTTATGTCAGCACTTTGCCAGCTTTCCTACCTTCCCTCTTGACCACCTGAAATGCATTCTTCACTCAGTAGCCAGAAAAAAATTTTTAAAATATAACGTAGTTAATGTCACTTTACTATTTAATATCCCCCTCTTGGGATTTTAGGAAGATAATAAATAATACCCCACTCTTTTTTTAAAAGCTCTTTAGTTTGTATTCCATTGAGGGATAGAAAGACTTGGGCAGATAACATACAAATATCAATAAGTGCTTGGATTGGCAGATGTTGCCTAGTAGTGAATATGGCCATGAAGGCTTCGCTAATATTTGACTTAACTTTCAATTTATTTTCCCTTATCTTAGAGTGTGATTAGGATATATTTCCTGGATACAGACGATAGAGTAGTGAAGGCCAAGGGAGGGGGAGGCAGGAGATGGATGGAGGTGGGCAAAGTGAGGGGAGGGATGGAGGACATCTGCACTAGTGTCAATATTAAAATTTGGCTAGTATTTGAGGGAAGCATCTTCATGAAAGTAGAAGAAACAAGATTGCCCTTATAAATGTCTGATCTTCTCCCCTAAGAGGAATTTCAGGCTCCTGGGTTGCCCATAGGCATAATAATTAACTTTGAAGTTCAAAGAGAACAAAAACAACATTACCTTTGCCTTAAGTTTTTGGCCTCTGCCACTACTCCAGGAGGCGTGTCTAATCTGACTAGTAAATTTGAAAAAAAAAATGGGACTCAGTGGTTTGACTAACCCCTTTTGGAGTTTCTTGTCTTCCTTCCCCGAGAAAGGTCTTATTTCTGCTTTGATGGAAACCACCTATGTCACATGGTTGTGCATCTGTGCTGATGAGTTGGCTTGTACATTTTCTGCTTCAGAAACTCCTACTTGATGAGTAACACCAAGCTTGGATATCACCTCTCTATGAAGTCTTTCCTAGTTAGGTTTCATTTCACGTGCGTCTCGGTTCTTGTAAATACTGGTACATACATCTGTGTTTTACTAACCTAACCTACCATGTATAAAAGCAATATATCACACAATTCTATGTGTTCCAGCCTGCTTACTGCTAATTTTTCATTTTCTTTCTGATCATGATTGTTACTGTGGTTCTTCATGGGATTTGCTGCCCTCCTTTGTTTTCACACTTATCTCTGAAGAGGTCTTTCTACTATGCTCCAGTAGATGGCTGAATCACAAGGTTTTTACTTCTGTGGTCTCCCATATTTGAACCTCTCTGGCTGCCATAGGACAGTATAGCCTCACAGCGTGGAGGTGGATTTGTTTTTCCCTCACCCTAAAGCAGCCCCTGACCTCCCTCAGTTCCCTTCCTAAGCATCCTGCCTAGGGATCAGTCACAGAGGGAAACAACAATTCTCCTGCAACAATTATTGGTTTATAGATAATATGCTCTTGGAACCAACTCCAATGTCAACAAAAGGCAAACTTTGGGAGTCCAAGTAGCGACTGGGCTCTGTGATCATTTGTTTGCTCTTGCTGCTTCAGTGAGCAACTCAAGACACTGTTTACTCTGCTTGCTCACAGCTGGCAGCTTGCTGCTTGCTACTTGCCACTCATAGCTGGCCCCTGACTGCTCGCTTGAGTGGCTTAGACATTATGCACTCTTGCAGCTCATGGCTTGTCCTGCTGGGCTGCCTCCTCACTCTCTGTTCCTACAGGCTAAATGAAGTGCCTGCTCTCTCTGGCTTTCTCCCCTCTCTTGGCCCAGCTGCAAGCTCTCAGCTGAGCTGTGAGCTTCTGGTTGCAGGGCCACCTCTGCATCTGCCGGACATCTGCACTTTCCTGCCTTCTCATCTCCCCATTTATTCCAGGATGCCCACCAAGTGTTTCAGTGAGCCAGTCTCTCAGGGATGCATCTGTGTTGAGCAGAGAACTCTTTGTTGAATTATAGATGGCTAATTTGTTAAAATGTCAGAGGGAGAGGAAAAGGGGCACCATTACACTGCCATTCCTCTGATGTCACTCACCTATATGTTTCCTTTGCTTCGTTCCTCTATAGTATAGTATAGTATAGTATAGTATAGTATAGTATAGTATAGTATAGTATAGTATAGTATGTATAGAGTCTATACAATCCTTCTTCAACTTGAACAGTCTCTCTACAACTTGCACAAACCTTCTGTGACTCTCCCAGTGCCTTTTAGTTTGTTTTATTTTTAATTTATTCAGAAATAATAAATTTTAGAACAATTTACTTTTCATTGTATATTACCAAAACCATACAATTTCTTTTTTACTTTATTCTAGTTCTTAACTTTCAGAAACCTTAATTCTTTTTAGTGACAAGTAAGTAACTAATATTCCTTAGATTGTTAAATATGTTTTATAACTTCCAGGAATAGGTTTGTCTCCCCTCCCCGCCACCTCTCACTGGTAAATACTCTCACATTTTTAAGTGGCATAACAGAAGTATTCCTTAAGTGTGCTTAAAAGTGAGTTGTTTAATTATCTTTTAGAATGCTGGAGACTAGGCCTCCATTGAAAAGTACCACATTCTTTTCTTTACAAAGTGGGGGAGTGCCCAGAGCAAACAGTGAATGAGTCAGAGCAGAGCATGCAGTCCCCATGTCTAAAAAAAAAAGTAATTCAATTACCTATCACATCAAGGGTCACCCTTGGCTCCATTTCTCCTTCGTAGTGGGGTTGAAGGGTTTCAAAAATAATCAGCTAGTATATGCATAACTAATTTGAGGGACAGTAAGAGGTAGAAGGAAATAAATTAAGAGACTTTTGAAGTCATCCAAGTGAGAGAGAATAGGTGGATTCAAGAAATATTTAACAGGTAGAACTTTGAGACTTAATAGCAAGTTGGATATGTGCAGTGGTTGGCAAACTCATTAGTTAACATAGCCAAATATCAACAGTACAACGATTGAAATTTCTTTTGAGAGCCAAATTTTTTAAACTTAAACTTCTTCTAATGCCAGTTCTTCAAGATAGACTTGCCCAGGCAATGGTATTTTTTTGAAGAGCTACACTCCAGGGGCCAAAGAGCCGCATGTGGCTTGCAAGGTGCAATTTGCAGACCATGGGATTTGGGAATTGAGTGAAGAGGGGGCATTGGTTAAAATGTGCAGTGTTTAAATGCCTAACAAGAATGGCAATTGCTGCTACTGAAGATTCTGTTGTGAGAAGAAGTATTTGGGGGACAAATATCACTTCAGCTTTAAACACGTTGAATAGGTGAGCACAATACTGGAGGAAAATTACAATGCCAATTGTTAACCTAAAAATAAAAAGCCAAGGTAAGAGGCAACAAGTGTTTGAAGTCCAAGAGGACAACTATTTAGGAAATACTGATTCAGGCAGAAACCCAAATAGTATTCTGATAATGAGGTACAGGGGAATATTTACAAACAGAAGAAATTTCTATGGGTATTATGTTAAGTAATTTTTATAGGTGCAGAAATGCTAATTCTAAAGAATGTCTTTAATTTTCAGTCTAAGTAGTTATAATTTCTGCTTTCCTGTTATCTTTGCAAACAATTATTTGGAATACAATGCTGCTTTAGGTTCAGTCCAAAGTTTATTTCTGACCAGTGTTATTGTTGTTGTTATTATCATTTGTTTGTTTGTTTCCCAGTTTAAACATCCCAAAGGTTTGAAGAGCAAGACTTGCAGTTCAGTTCCTCTGGGATTGCAGCTCCAACTCTGTTTTGAAGAGGGTCCGCTTGTATTATTTTTCACAAAATAGTTAGAGATTTGTTTCAGCATTTCCCAATTTCAGAGTTTTACTTAAAAATTGATTAGAATTTGTAACATTTAAAAAATCCATTACATAGCTAAATATATTATGGATTTCATCTGTAAAAATGTATATATGTACAGCAAAATGTCAAATAAAATATAAACTTGTAAGTGTTAAATATACTTTATCATTCGAATGTAGATTGGTAGCCTTGCTGAGTCTGCTGCTTTTGTTAGTCTCAGAGGTTTTTCTGAGTTTGGTCTCTGATAGAGCTGGTCCCTCTGAGCATAATGTTAGCATCCCGTGCTTAGCTGCCAGGCTCTTCCTTTTAGTCTTGTCCTGCCCACAGTTAAAACCTTCCCTTGTATAGGAGAGAAATCCTCTCACTTTAGGTGCTTCTTAGTTCTTAGTCTTTTTCCTTGAGTGGGAATGGGGTGGGAAGATCAAAAGAAAGATGAAGAGTCCAGCCAGTGTGGTTCAGTGATTTAGTGTCCATCCATAAAATGAGAGGTCACCAGTTCAGTTCCCAGTCAGAGCACATGCCCAGGTTTCGGGCTCTATCCTCAGTTGGAGGAGAAGGGACAGCCAATCAATGTTTCTCTCATCGATGTTTCTCTCTGTGTATCACTCACCCTTCCTCTCTCTCTCAAGTCAATAAAAGCATTTTTTTTTTTAAGATGAAGGGGAGGGCTAAGGAATGCTGGGGCTGCATGGTCACTTAGAGAGTTCATTCACCTAAGCAATTGCAGAGCCAAACACTAGACATTGAGAATTGCAGTGGAGAAATACTGGCTATTTTATTCTGAATGACACCGCCCAGGAGAACAGAAGTAATGCTCAGAAGCCTGCACTCCTGATGGTGTAGGTAGGTTACAGATTACACAGCGAGAAATCCTACACACCATGGGTTAGGCGGGGGTTTGAGCTTGTGCTAGCTGATTGGTTGGAGATGAGGCAAAGGTAATGAATTGTTTCTTTAGGTCTTGAGGAGAGTTCTGAAGTCTGTACCTATGTCCCCCTGTCTGGTTTCATGGGAAAGTAGGCAAGGCTGGTTCCACTGCAAGGCTCAGAAGCTGAAACATAACTTAGGTCAAGATGGAATCTTTAGCCTGCCAGAAGTTTGGACCATGTTAGCATTAGTCCAGAGTCAGGTCCAGGCTGCTGTCTTCTGTTTTAAGGTGTTGTTAAGTATTAGCAGAAAGACTAGGTCTCTGAGGTGTATAGACACACACACACACACATACACACCGAGAGGAGAGAGAGAGAGAGACAGAGAGAGAGAGAGAGAGAGAGAGAGAGAGAGAGAGAGAGACAGAGAGAGAGAGAGAGAGATCAATGTGAAAGAGACACTTTGATAGGTTGTTTTCTGCACAGGCCTTGTGTGGAAGAAAGGGGCCACATGCTGACCTGACAAACTCAGGGGAGGCCTGCATGGCAGTCTTGCAAACTCAGAGACCTAAAGTAACTATAAGGATGGTCTGAAATTAAACTTTAACTAAAATGGTTATGTCCAGGGTGCTATCTTCACTGACAAGGTCAATCCATAATTTAACTGAGCCTATTGTCTTTTTTGCATCTAAGATAACATATCTATGAAATGTCTGGATAACTTGTAACTTCCCTTTTTCTGGACCTCTTGGGACACAATCTAATGTGCTTGGGCGCCAGGACAGATGCCACAAATTCCTTCATTGTTATTATCATGTCAATTGTTGGCTGTTAACTATCTGGTACCCACCTATGTGTCTATCATTTTATTTTTTATCCAATCCTAGAAATTCTCCCCCCTCCCTCCCTTCGCTCTGCTTTGCTTTTTCCCACTTCTCTAATCTACCACTAATGGATTTCATGTAACCCACTATGTCTCCTCCTTTATTACAATGTATAAAAATAGATGAAAAACCACCATTCTCTGAAGCATTATCCCAATCTATTGTGATTCTACTTCCCCACAATTGTCAATAGTTTGGCTCAAACTCACAAAAATTCTTTACAGATTTGATTGTTTTTATGTTAACACCTGACAGTAATGGGAATGGAACCTGCAACCCAGGTACGTGCCCTTGATCAGGATTCCAACCAGAGATCCTCCTGGGTGCAGTGGACATTCTAACCACTGAGAAACACTAGAGCTAGAATTTAAAACTAAATTTAATCAAAGTCACAAGAACCCTCAGCTTTAGTAGTAAGGGTATTGGGTATGGGGGCAAGAAGGGAGGAAAAGATTTATCTGAAGAGAATCCACCCTCTTCTTTTCTATAGCCTTTTTTTAGTCTTTATTATTTGAGATTTCTGGAATTCATTTTGTGTCTTTAAATCACAGTTTTTAAAGTTAAAGTCTCTTTTTCTTGTTTTAACGGAAACCTGAATTCAATGCCAATGGGTTTCTTTCAGTAAATGAACAAAACTATGCTTTGAGAAATTTTTCTTAATAGAAATTCTGGATCAGAGCTAAACTTTAACAGGAAAAAATTACCCTTTATTGATATCAATAGCATTATTGTTCATTGGGTTTTCCATGAGTCTTTTGTAACATTTTCTCCAGGAAAGTAACTTAATGAATTAAATGAAGGAAATGCACAATCATAATGAAGACACATCTTGATTACAAAGGTAAAAATTCAATGTAGGAACCAAAGGAAGATTTTAAAAATACTGTCTAAACATGAAGAAATACAAGTGAAAAAGAGAGAGAGGGGAACAATCACATGTGCTTGTTCAACAATATTCTTGATATATAGGCATAAGAACAGATTGTGTTCCTGCCCTGCTGGTGTGGCTCAGTTGGTTGGTGTGGGGAGCTGCCCTGGGCATACGGGGTACCAGAGACCTGAAAGCAGGCTCTGGACATAGCTCTCTGCTTTCTCACCCTTCAGTTTAATAAACAAGAATTCTGAATGCAAAGTCTAGACATAGCTCTCTGCTTTCTTACCATTCAGTTTAGTAAACGGAGATGTGAATGCAGAGTTTAGACATAACTAAACAGCTTGGCTGAAAAAATGTTGATGCCTATTAGCAAGATCTTGCAAGGTCTTGATTACTTAGAAGGTCAGTGACTGTGTTTGCAAATACGTACCTGATTTGTGTAACCCCCTCCTCTGCTTGTGCTTAAATACTATGCTGGAAATAAACTCGGTGCTGCAGACTCAAGTCTCAGACCTCCCAACCCCATCTTTTCTTATCTGTCTTTTTCTTATCCTCACCCCCTCAATCAGGTACTGTTCGATTGCCGGCAGGCTCCGGCAGGTTGGCACTTCTTCCCAGTCACAGGTTTGATTCTTGTCAGGTCACATACCTGGGAAGAAGGTTTGATTCCTATCTCTAAACATTTAGAAAAAAGAAAGAAAGAAAGAAAGAAAGAATGGATTGTGTTCCAAATATACATTTATATTCTTTGTGTAGATCTTGGTACAATGTTAAACAGTCGCAAAGAGTTTAACAGCCACAGAGAGTTCAACATCCCCCAGACACCTTTGCTGCTGAACCATTTGCATCTCTAAATTGAGTTCCCCTATACAACCGTAGGAAGTAAGGGGTGCTATTGACATTTAATGCGAAAAGGCCAGGGATATTGCTAAATATCCTACAATGCAATATATAGCACAGCCTCCACAACAGAGCACTATCCATCCCAAAAGGTCAAAAGTGCTGAGTTTTGGCCTAAAACATCACCTCAAAACTTGTTATAAATGCAAATTATAAAGCCTCATCTGGATGTAATGAAACAGAAATTTGGTATGGGGCCAGAATTTGTAGTTTAAAAAGTCCTCCAGGTGACATATGAAAACATACTCAAAGTCACTAATCATCTGAGAGATGCAAATCAAAACAACAATGAGGTAACACCTCACATCTGTCAGAATGGCTATCATCAACAAATCAACAAACTACAAGTGCTGAAGAGGATGCAGAGAAAAAGCAACCCTCCTTCAATGTTGGTGGGAATGCAGACTGGTGTAGCCACTGTGGAAAACAGTATTGAGTACCCTCAAAAAATTAACAATGGAACTCCCATTTGACCCAGTAATTCCACCTCTAGGAATATATCCCAAGAAACCAGAAATACCAATCAGAAAGAATATATGCACCTTGATGTTCATAGCAGCACAATTTACAATAGCTAAGATTTGGAAATCAGCAGATGAGTGGATTAAAAACTGTGGTGCATCTACACAATGGAATACTATGCTGTGGTAAAAAAAAAAAGAAGGAATGAACTAGAGAGCATTATGCTAAGTGAAATAAGCCAGTTGGAGAAAGATAAATATCACATGATCTCACTCATTTGTGGAATATAATGGACAACATAAACTGATGAACAAAGATAGAACTAGAGTCAAAGAAACATCAAACAGACAGTCCAACTTATGAGGGAAGGTGTGAGTATGGGGTGAGTGGGTAAGATATCAACCAAAGGACTTGTATGCATGCATATGAACATAACCAATAGACACAGATGCAGGGGGGTAGGAGGGTGGGGGTGAGGCATGTGCTGAGGGCTAGGGGCAGATGGGGAAAGGTCAAGGTGGGGGGTGGGGAAAGGAGACATATGTAATACTATAAGCAATAAAGAATTAAAAAAAAAGTCTTCAAGGTGACTTTCAGTAATTCTCAAGTTTGAGAACTACTGGTAGAGAAGGAACTAAATGAATGAATTATAATTGTTAAAATAAACTTTTCTCAGTTTCATTACACTATTATATTTAATTTTACCATATAATTATTTTTGAAATACTTCACAATCCAAAGAGACTGTGATTAATAATAATCACTTAACCTTAGTTTTCAGAGAGGAGTAGTTCAAGGGAACTTTACTGATGACTTCAGGGGGTGCTAAATATGAAAAGAAATTCATTCTGGAATTCATTTTGTATCTTTGAATCTCTCTGACATGTATTTTCCCAGTGTTTAGATAGTATTTTAGCAAACATGCTTTATAGGCTGATCAGTCACACTCAGCATGATGTCAATGATTTTTAAAGTACTTAATTTGGATTTTTCAATGATGAAAAATCTATAATAATAATAGCGTAATATGCTAATTAGACCAATTTCCTTCCGGATGACCTTCTGGATGAAGCTAGGGCTGGGAGGCAAGCCTCAGTCCAGAAGGAAGTTGGTGCTGGCAGCCAGGGATAGGAAGGCCTACTCTTGCAAAATTTTGTACATCAGGCTTCTAGTCTTTCCTAATAATAAAGAAACAAGTAAATTGACCGAACCTCCACTATACCCACAGCCAATCAGAGTGAGTATGTAAAGTAACCCAATTAAGATGGTGGTTAATTTTCATAGATGCCTGGGTCCTGGGAACTTCCTAGGTACCCAGGTCACTCCCAGCCGGCCATCCTGCAGAGGCTTTAGGCTTGAGGAACGGGGGTACCCACTTCCCAAGCCTACAGCCTATTGGGAGGCTGTAAGCTTAAGAGGCCAAGCCTGGGATCAGAGGGGCGGGGGTGTCTGCTTCCCAAGCCTACAGCCTGAAATCAGAGGGAAGGGGAAATAAATCAATGGAAACATATCCTCAGATGAGGATGAAAATAAAAATAAAAAAAGAAATGTTATATCTTATGAAAGGCACATCTTGAAAATGCCTAAAGAAAGTTGTCATTTTTTCATGGTGAAGGGACTGGAGTCCATGTTGATGAAAATACCTTGGTGACAGTGGTAACTGGCAGTGGCTGCAGTAGTGGGGTGATGGGAAAGGTGCCTTCTCCTGATCAGCCTGGTTGCCTCCTGCAAAGGGAAGCCAGGCTGTTCCAACAGGGAGTGGGCCTAAGCCACCAGTAGGACATCCCCTGAGGGCTCCCAGTATGTGAGAAGGGGCAGGCTGAGCTGAGAGACCCCTTCCCAGTGCAAGAATTTCATGCATCAGGCTCCTAGTATTATAATAATAAGATTGACTAATCAGTATATGTGACATCAACATCTTGACATTTTGATGTAAATGTAAACTGTGATACAGGAAGAGTAAAGAATTAAGCCAAAAATCCACTGAGGGAACAGTGAAGAACTTTATATTTGACATCAGGTATTAATAGTGAAATGGTAAGGCTTATTACTCTTTTATTAGATAAGATAGAGGCCTGGTGCACAGGTGGAGGCTGGCTGGTTTGCCCTGAAGGGTGTCCCGGATCAGGGTGCAGGTTCCATTGGGGCATGGATCAGCCTGGGTGAAGAGCTTGTGGTGGTTTTCAGGCTGGCCATGCCCCCTGGTGACCTAAGAGGAGGCCCTAGTATCTGGGATTTATTTATCTTCTACAATTGAAACTTTGTAGCCTTTAGCAGAAGCGAGGACCGGCCAGGGCAGGTGGGAAGCTTGGAGTAATGCATCGCTGGGCCAACCCAAGCCTCCTGCTTGCTCCAGCTCCATGGCTGCCACCATATTTGTTGGGTTAATTTGCATGCTCATTCCTAATTGGCTTATGGGCGTGGCTTGTGGGCATAGTGAAGGTATGGCCAATTTGCATGTTTTTTTCTTTTTATTAGATAGGATAGTTGGTATTCAATCTTATATTGGTTATATTAGTTTCAGGTGTACATTATTCATTTGACATTTTTATACTTTACAATGTAATTACCCCACTAATTCTAGTAATCACCTGTCACTGTGTAAACTCATTACAATATCATCAATTATATACTCGTTATCATCTTCATCCTTCCACCCACTCCCTTTTGGTAAATAGCCCTTGGATACACAAGGCAACTTAATTCAGTAAACTTTGTTCTCTGATTTCCTTGAAAATGAAGAACCCCATTTCTGAAATAATAAGAAATGTCCCAATCAAGTTTTAACTGTTACCAAAGTTGGGTAATATTTTATTGTCACCATCCAGGCAGATAAAAGAAAGGAAGCCTAACTGCAGTATTTAGCCAATGAGTCAGGATGTCTTCCTCTATACTAAAGTGAAAGAAAATGTAATTTAATTTTTTTTCATGTAACTGACACTTTCAGGCAGGATACACCAGGCAGGGTACTGAACTGAGAAATGGAGAATGGGATTCGAATCATAACTTCGTCACTATCTAGCTATGAGACTTAGGGTCAGTTCAGCCACATCTCTGAACTTTAGTTTCCCAATATGTAACATGATAGTTAATGTAATAAAATTCATGAAAGTGCTTTGATATAAAGATATCATTGATCATGTAGGAAAGAATTATTATCTTTATGGGTCATGCATTATTTCAAAAGCCATGCTGACACTGGGTTATTATAAAATAAGGAAGTGGAAGTAAGCAGTAGTGGGTGGAATTCTAAATAAGAGCGTAGTTACCATAAAAGCTACTCACTGAAGACCCAGACTGAACTTTTGCCTAATCCTGTATAGAATTTCCAACAGCCTTTTACCAAACTCTTGAAAATATGTAGTTATTTGCCTTTACCATGAGATGACTCTTATAAATCTACATTTAGATTTATTGTGAAATGGAGGTATTGTGAAAGAGAAAAAGTTATTTACATTCAATCTCTATTGAGTTCTTTTGTAATAATTTTTCATTAACATATTGTTATCAGTGAAATGGCACCAGAATGTTACCGGCAACTGGACCTCAGTTCAAAAAACTTGGTTCTTAAGTTCTGGCAAGAAAGAATTCAGAAGTGAGCCATGGGAGAAAGTGAGCCATCTGGGTTGCATGGGCTCAGGAAACAGGTTAAAGGGTCAAAAGAAGAGCCCTTGTAGCTTAGGAGAAAGAAAGCAGATATGCCTAAAGGAAGTAGGTGCTGGTGTTGGGGCGAGAGAGTGAGAGAGATAACTGAATCCTTTGTCTTAAGGGTTTTTATTACCTCTCTAAAGGCAGAGGTTTTAGGGGAAGTTCCAGGGAAAGATCTCAAAGAAATATTTATCAGCTTTCCAGTTGTTACCTTTCAGAGTCATGGTCTCTACAGATTGGTCGGTGTCAGTGCAGGAGGTCATTAGTTATCCAAGCTGGTCCTGATCTCAGCCCTGGAGTTACCCTGCCTGGCCTGGAACTAAAGCACAATTGAGGCTTATCTCTAATTTGACCAAAACTCTGTCTCTGTTGTCAGCAGATCCAAGGGTTCATTCCTACTATAATTTGATGTGGTGCAGAATATCATTGTTCTGAGAGCTTACTGTTTGACGGAGTGAGGTCATACAGGGCTTGTGTGGAGTCATATTAGGCTATTCTCTATTCCCCCCATTCCTTCTCTAAAATGGTCTACCACATGACTAGCAACACGCCATGGAAGGAAAGGTCAGGGGAGTATCCAACCCACATAACCATCAATATGAAAAGTCAAGGGGGCTAAACCACAGGGCCAGCAATATGCTAGGGGAGGAAAGGTCACCTTGAGGGCAGGGTTCCACCTACAATTGTCTGTTGCTAGGCACCTGGGACTTTCTGTCCTGGTTACCTGTACCTGACCTACTGTCCCTATTCTATTCATACCTGTCTAACTGCCTACTATAGTACTATGTGGGTGTGGGTGACTGATCAGAGCAAAAGTGCAACATTTAAAAGTAGACATTCTGTCTTGGGTAAGCAGAATAAAACTTGTATTTACTGATACTTATTGATTATAAATGTTTCATAATACATATATAATTAAGTAAAAAATATTATTGTACAGATGATAAAAAGGGAAAAACACGTATGAGATATTATTTTACCTCATTATTAAAACTCCTAGTGTTTTGTTTGTTTGTTTCCTCCCTGTGTGTATCCTTTCAATCTTATGCTAAGATTTGATTGATTAGCCCTTTAGGAAAGATGGTTCTGAGAATTAACCTCCAGGCTTTGTCCAATTTTATTCTTTTTTTCCTTCAGAAAATACTATCATATCTGACAGGGCAATTTCCCCTCAGTTCCCTCTTTCTTTATGCCTGGCCAATCAGAACATTTTAGTTACTGCTTCTCATCTGTGCATGAAAGGACTGTCCCCTCCACTCTTACTTCTCTTTCCTTATGAAAACTCTTATTTTAACCCTATTTATTCCTTCACGAGTAAAAAAACTTAAAACAAGTATAATGAGATATGTAACAATCATAGACATAGATCTAATTAACAAACTTGATAAAATATATATGTATATTGCTCTGAATAGTCACCATACTCACCTGGTGTGTGTATGTGTATTGTGTGTGTGTGTGTGGAGAGAGAGAGAGAAAGAGAGAGAGAGAGAAAGAGATTGGTTGCCTCCTGAAAGTACCACAATTGGGGCTGGGTATTAAACCTGCAACCCAGGTATATACCCTTAAATAGAAATCAAACCCTCCACCCTTTGCTACATGGGCTGCCACTCTAACCTCTGCGTACGCTGGCCAGGACTGGATTAATTTTCAAAATTACTTTCTAGAGTATTGTTTCTTGTGTCATTAAAGATTCCCATGGGGAAATGCAAACTTTCCTTTTCTTTCCCAATACAAACACCACATTTAATTTGCAAGTTGCTACCCTTTGTGGTTCATTATTTGTGCCCTACAACTTGAATGACTTTATCAAGTTTCTCCTCAAG
>PVJN01034598.1:0-22654 GCA_004026805.1 Lasiurus borealis | reverse complement strand
GTAGTCCACAAGGGTAATGACCCTCACAGGCAAATGAATGTCTTTACTAAGATCAGAGCGGTGCCAGGAGGAATGTTACAAGATATAAAGAATGAGTTAGGGAACATTTTGACTAAAGTGAATGGTAAAGATGATACTCTAGAAGAAAATGATGACTCCCAGAGATGTTTTTACCATCTGGTTATTGTGAGATTATTTCCTCTCTGGTAATGCATATTTTATGTCTTTCTAATATATTTAATCCATTTAAGTAGCCCACCATGTTTTAGGTAAACTTTTTTATAGTATTAGTTTTAGAAAATCCCTTAATAGATTTGTTATCTTACAGATAATAATATTTAGCTATCAGAACTTCACTTCTATGCCAGGCATTATTTTAAGTGTTTTACAAGTACTATTTTACTTAATCCTTGCAGCAACCCTATGTGATGTTGGTATTCCCATAACCCGCAATTTGCAATAAAGAAACTGAGGCACAAAGAGGTTAAGTCAGTCTAACTTCAGAGTCCCTAACCTATTAACTTTGTTATATTGTGAAAGTTATTTATTATTATCCTATATAATAATGAGGTAATATGCAAATTGACCTCCATGCCCTTGCACAAGATGGCCACCCCATTGTGGTCAAAGATGGCCATCCCATGTGATCAAAGATGACCACCACAAGATGGCCAGCAGGAGAGGGCAGTTAGGGGCAACTGGGCCAGCAGTTAGGGGGGTGACTAGGCCTTCTGGGGAGGACAGTTATGGGTGACCAGGCCTGCAGGGGAGGGCAGTTTGGGGTGACCAGGCCTGCAGGGGAGAGCAGTTGGGGGTCACCAGGACTGCAGGGGAGGGCAGTTTGGGGCAACCAGGCTGGCAGGGAAACAGTTACATATTGATTAGGCTGGCAGGGATGTAGTTAGGGGGTGATCAGGCTGGCAGGCAGGGGAGCGGTTGGGAGCCAACAGTCCCAAATTGTAAGAGGAATGTCCAACTGCTGGTTTAGGCCCAGTCCCCCGAGGAGTCCCAGATTGGAGAGGGTGCAGGCTGGGCTGAGGGACACTCCCCTTCCCCTGGTGAATTTCATGCACCGGGCTTCTAGTTGTTTTAAAATCATCCTTAGTTTATTATGCCTGTTGGTCTCTGTAGTCCAATAGATACCCTAAAAACACTTCCTGATTTCTCTGGGAAATGCTGAATATAACCTTTTTGTGATTCCATCTAGTTAAACCACTATGAGTTGTTTTTCCCTTAGCTGTTATTATAGTGGATTTTTATCTTGGTTATTTATTTCATTATTTGTGGTGTGTCCTTTCTCACTGGAATTGTCACCTTTCAAGGGTAGGGACCTCTTTTACTCACTGCTGTACTATGTGTAAGTGCCCAGCATGTAGGAAATGTTCAATAACTATTAGTTGTATAAATAAATACTGAATGGATAAGTTGTACTAACACTGCATTTTTTTCTGTACGACTAATATGATTCAATCAGCCATCCAATATTTATAAGCACAAATTTTGCGTCTAGTACCGTACTCCAAATATAGCCCTTGCTTAATGCAGGATCCTCCTCTAAGCACTTTATGTGAAGGAAGAAACTATTTTAATTTCTACAATAATCCTGTAAGGTAGTCTGCAAGAATTAAAAAGCACACATATATACATACACATATATATACATAGATATGTACATACATACATGTACACACAAGGCTGTTATTCAGCCTTGAAAAGGAAAGAAATTTGGACATATGTTACAACATGAATGAATCATGAGGACATTATAGTGAGTGAAATAAGCCAGTGAGTTGCAAAAAGATATAAACTGTGTGATTCCACTTATATGAAATACTTTGAGTAGTCAAAATCAGAGAGACAGAAAGTCGAATGGTGGTTGACAGGAATTTGGGAGAGGGAGCAATGGAGAATTATTGTTTCATAGTATAAAGTTTCAGTTTTACAAGATTAAGATTTATGGAGATGGATGTTGGTGATGATTGCACATTATGAGTGTTTTTAACATCACTGAGCCATACACTTAAAAATAGTTAAGATGGTAAATTTTTTGTTTTGTGTATTTTGCCACAATAAAAAATATGAGGGGGAAAAAGTGCTATTTGCAACTCAACAGAATCCATTTATAGCTTTTTGATTCCCCATGGAGGATATTTCACTAACATTCAGTGGGTATAAAAGCAGGCATTTCCCAGAGGGATAATCAGAGAAGGCATAATATCCTCTGCAAGATCCTCTCTAACTTCAAAGACTATAAGACTGCCTATAAGGTTTTCTGTTTTGTTTTGTTTTCTGGAGTTTTTTTTTTTTTGATGATGGTGGAGGAGGCAGAGCATAAAAAAACTAACTTAAAAAGCTTTAAAGAAACATCGATTGTGTACTGATTTCTTTAGTATAATATATTTTATGCTAATGTTCTCCAAATTGCTTACCAGAGTTAATAATGTAATTTATAGTTAAGTATTAATGCCAGATGAAGAACATAGGCCAAGGTTCTACATGAGTTAGATGTGGATGGAGATGTGTGCTCAACAGAACTCCAGGAAGGGAGTGGGGGATGGGTAGGGGGACTAAAACGCTGAAGAGGATAAAAATAGAAAGCAAGGGAAGGGGAGGAAAAAGTGATTCAAGCCCTGGCCTGTGTGGCTCAACTGGTTGGAGTGTGGTTCTATACACCCAAAGTTTGCAGGTTCAGTTCCCTGTCATGGTCCTGGTTGATGTTTCTCTCTCTCTTCCCCGCTCTCTAAAAACCAGTGAATATGTCTTAGGCTGAGGATTTAGAAAAACACTCCTGCAAGTTCACACACTCCACACTGCCCTCCACGCCTTTTATACCAATCACCCACCTTACGGGGGGCTTTGTGGACACCACCACTCTTTTCCCAGCCACGCTCTTCTCAGCTCTCTGCCCAAGTTCCCTTTGCCTCCTGTGGGCCTTTATGCCACTTGCGATACACACTGAGTTTCTAACAATAGGATTGACTTTGGGTGAAAGAACCCTGTGTATTTTGGGTGTGGGTCACTGTTTGCTCTTCTGACTGGCCATGTACACAGTGACTTAAGCAATGCCGCATTTTAGTTCAGGGTGTGGCCCAGCCGTCAACTCTTGGTTTTTCTCCTGAAGGCAAGTAGCTGAAAACTAGTTTCATTCAGTTTGCTTTGGGTTGTTTGGGCCAACGATTTGCTCAAGCAGCAGGTGCTTGCCGACCACATGGAGGCAGCCTCGACAGAGAGGTCAGGATGTTTCCCTGCAGGTTCTCCATCCCTCCTATAAAATGATACCATTGACACTCTTTTTTACACCGGGGTGTCTGGGCATCTGGTCTCAGCTTGCTCCAAATGCTCCCTTCGTGGCATCAGGGAGCATTCAGGGAGGCCAAGGACTGATTTCCTCTCTTTGGAGCAGCAGGCAGATGCTTGGGCCCCGGGTCATGGCTATGTAACTGGAACAGCCTTGACGTGCTCTGGGAAACAAACATGATTGCTGAACCCTGAAACATATGTGAGAACACTTCCCCCCCCCCTTAACTCAGTAATATTATCGTGAACCAGAGCAAAACAAAGCAGTGGGGCTGACTCAGTCTTCTGAGCGTTGGCCCTGGACCTGCACGTGCTTTTAAACGGAGTTAAGGGTTTAAATGGCGAGTGGACTCATTGAACTCTGTTTATAGCTATCTCCTCCGTTTTGGCTTTGCCCCAGAGATTTCCGATGGCTCCAGTGGAGTCAGTATCTCTGATGTGTTTGTAGCTGACCTCTAACCCACACATCGGTGTTATTTTCAGCTGTTCTTTGACAAGGGGTCCAACAGCTGCTGTTTAATACCACCGGCAACTTGTGATACACACTGAGTTTCTAGCAATAGGATTAATCTGCCAGTCTTGGGCTCTGATTTGAAGCTGTCTGTAATTCTCCTGCCCAGGCAGTGGAGTGAGGACAAAAATAAAACCTGAAGTACAGTGTTATTTTTTTAATCTCAGTGTAGAAAAATATACAGTGTTAAACTTATTAAACAAAAACATTCTTGTTGCAATTAAAAAGTAACAGCCAAGTGTATTCCTTCTTCCTATTGGTGATAACAGAGTTAAAAAGTACTGTTGAATGGAGCACAGGAGTCACAAATAAATCCTGAGATGGTAGGTATCTACTGAAAAATGCTCGTTGAAGTATTTTTTTTAAATGTTCCCAACACATCTGAAGCTATGAGAAAATGTAACTACCCCATATAAACTTTATTTGACAAAAGGCAGTTTTAGGAAAGTAGATTAATCTAAAAAGATATATTTCAAGCAGTTTTATGGTTTGCTTAATCCCAAAACAAATATCAGAACTTATTTTTAAAGTACATTTTAGAAGCTTTTTATTTTTTCCTAAAAGTCTTCAAAAGTCTTGAAAAGTTGATATTCCAGTCAATAATGACTAGCTGGTTTCAAAGTCCACTATAACTAGACAGATTCAACAGCAAAACTAACTTTGGTTGTCAGGATGTAACTTTTTTTTTTTTTCCATTTGCTATCAAACATCAGCTGATAGGAAGGCAGCTAGAAACTGCCCTCCACGTTTAAGATAATGGCAAAAATAACAGGCACTTAGTGTTACCATACTAGGGGTGTGGCGATTCTCTCCCGTTCTCTCTCTCTCTCTCTCTCTCTCTCTCTCTCTCTCTCGATAAACTCAATGGGGTTGTCTATTTTTAACCTCCTGTTCTTTGCTTCTGGCAGAGCAATCAGTGGGAGCTGAGTTCTTCCCCTGAATGAATCCAAGTTCCCCCGGTGATTGCCTTCTGAAATGACCGGCAGACGCACATCTGTACAAAGGCTCCCCGGAGTGTGAGCGGCATCTGAAGGACCATGTCCAGCCCAGGAAGCCCTGAAGTGGAGTTTTCTACCACCACCGTCAGCTCAGTGGCTGTGCAGGCTGGGGACTCTAAAATCGTCATCGCCGTCATAAAGGTAAGCCGACAACTTTCTTTTTTCCGTGTGGCTGGGGACCTCCGGCTCTGTGTTGATAATCCCCAAGAACATTCCACACCACCAGCAGTACACAGCACATAGGAGATAACCCAGCGGGCACATCTTACTGCTTTCTTAAAGCGGCAGTGAAGAGAAACCTCTATTAAGCTTCAGCCAGTTACTACAGTTTCTCTTTCAGTTGGTGAGGAAACATGGGACAGCAGCTTGGTGAAAAAACAAACAAACCGTCTATTTTCAGTCTGTTTTTTTTTTCTTTTAAAGGCAAGGCGTAGGTAATTACAAATTCATGTTTGTCAGGCTGAAGAGGGTGACTTTTGAGAGGGGGTGTGCTGGAGGAGGGCAGGGGAGAGCCTGCCAGATAGAGGGTGGCATTGTTTGGGGCAGGATGGGACCCAGAGAACACCTAACAAGGGGCTCTGAGTCGTGCCCTTCTTAGCTCTGGTGGTGACATGGTAAAGGCACGGGTAAATCCTGGTCACATTACTGAGGGAATGGAGACCCTGCCAGGGAAGGTGCAACGGGCATGTGTCAGACTGGCTCTCGACAGCAGGAAGTTGAAGCCACGGGGGGGCTTGTGTTGTATGCCAAGCAATTTGTCCACTTGCAAAGAGGATAGCACATCTTTAGGCTGAAGATGATAACTGTGATCTTCTTCCCTGTGAAAGTGGCCTGCAGAACGCTAGGAAGCTTTATGCTGGGATCTAGACAATTCACCGCCCAAGGAATTCCGTGTTTAATGAAGGGAATCAGGCAGACAAGCTGGCGCTTACCAGCCGCTTACTTTCCAGACCCCTTCAGGCTTCATCGAGTGACTTTGTGGCCTTTCGTTAGTGCGTGGATGCCCGGCAGGGCCTGGTTAAGTTCACTGAATTCTGTGAGTTTTATGTGGAAGGGATAGCAGGAGAGCAACACTTGACACGGAGCAGAAGGATGGGCTCTGGGGCACTGAGGGCCGAGGCGGGGCTGTTGCCTGGGCTGCGGAGACTTGGCCCCACGCAAGCAGAACCTCTGCCCGTTCTCTCGCCCTCTCACCTCTTCAAAGGCAATGCGTGGACGTGGAAAAAAGCCTGAAGCAAAAGTAGCATAAATTAACCATTTGCATGTGATTTTGTGATGCTTTGAGTACCGGCACATTTCAGCAATGAAGGAAAAGAGGCAAACTCAACTGTTTAAAAGAAAGTTAACATTCTCTCAAGTATGAACTATTTCTTAGAGCAGGAAAAGGAATAATGTACATGGAATAAATTATAGGAGAATCAGAAATAGATTGACAGTAAGAAAAAAAAAGTCTCTAAAGTCACGCTGGAAATTCTCAATTTAACCAAACTGTGTTTCTAAGAACATTCGTTTGTCTCCCCTCCTCAGCTCCTTAAGCTCACTGCCATCCCACATAAAACGAACCCCAACTTATTCAGAGTGCAAAGACCATCTTAAAGGAAAGAAGTGCCTCCATCTGATCTACACTGAATGGCCAGATTATTATGATTTCTGAATGCATAATAATCTGGTCACTCAGTGTATATCCTATATAATGAAAGGCTAATATGCAAATTGTCCCCTTGACCAGGAGTTCGACCAGCAGGCAGGCCGGCCAACAGCCCATGTCTCCTCCCCCTGGCTACAATGGCCAGACCCTACCCATGCATGAATTCATGCACTGGGCCTCTAATATTCACACACACACACACACACACACACACACACACACACACACTGAGTGGCCAGATTATTATGTGTTCAGAAATCATAATAATCTGACCATTCAGTGTATATGTGCCTCTTGTTTCCACATGGTCTCAGGGCACCAATTACCTAGAATAGATATGCGTTTTTCTCATTTCTCTTCAGCAGTTCACCTAGCCATGGGCGTATGCCTGCTCCTGGTACCTGTTGCTCCTTAGAGAAACAATTCCTCAGGAACTGCAATGAGCAGTTGTATTTAGAGCAGCGAGAGAATCCTGAATGTGGAAAACAAGTTGACTGCTTTCAATGGCAGTTATCACAGGTGTCTGATTTTATTGACATTTTCCTACATACTTTACTGAGTACCCAAAACCAAAAGTTGGAAAATATTATGTTTTAACTTTGAAATAAGATGTGAATCAGTTGTTTCATCTACCACTTAGTCTTTCTGGTTAAACCAGTAAGGTCAATGTAAGGACACTGATCAGCCAAAATTGCATTTACAAAACCTTCCCCTTGTGGTGAAGTTTGCATTCTACTTGCCCAAGTGGAATATCACTATTTCTAAGGAAAGTACTTTTGTGAGTGAGAATGTACAGTTATGCGAATTCTTTTGTAATTTTGTCATATTCAATAACATGTAATCTATTGTATGTGTTCCTCATTTGGGAATGTTAAATTTAAATTTAGTGTGCCAAGGGAAAATCGTTTATCTTAAGAATTAAAAAAATAAAAGGTAAGGCATGGATTTATATTAGACATGCTATATTTTAATTTATGAAGGTCCATCTCTATGGGAAAGAATAAAGTGTTCATAGTATAACTGGAAACTTAACAGCAAAAGGAGAAGGGTGAAGGGGAAAGAACAAGAGGAACTAAAAGTGCTTTTCATTTCATTTTTATTTTTAGTGTGGCAAATGGGTACAACTTCAGCTTGCTGAGTCACAGCCCAATATTTTAGAAATTGGTAGCAGTCAAGATGAAACCAAAAAACTCCTTCATGATCATGAACTTCTTTTGGCCAAGCTCAAGGTAAGAAAGATAGCAAGCTGTGACATAGATACACTGTGCACAAAAATAAAAACCCACATCTTAAACGTCTTCTTGATCCCTCTGCCATCACTGGCTACTTTAATATACCAGGTAGGTCCTGGAAAACACTGTAGTTCCTTATGAGCAAACCCAATAGAGGAGAGGAATAACGAGAGTTTTTAAAACTTTCCCAATGTGATAGCAAATATGATGAAATAATATTTTTACTGTGGAGAAATAAGTAATTTTTTTTTCTGGCTGCCTCAGTGAAAAAAAAAAAATTCCATCCCTTTTCCATTTCATACATCCAACTGTCAGGTCACATCAACAGGTACAGACTTTCTATTGTTAATGACACCTGCTGGCAGGAATAATATAGAGCTTGTTTTCCTTCTGTGGAACTATTGAAAATATCTGATTTTGTGTTTAATATTAAGAGTTCTTGATACTAAATAATACTTTTAGTAAAATCAGATACATTATTCCACATGTATTGTGGTTATTTAGTTAAGAATCTAAAAATAATATTGGCTTGTGATATCTAGATAAGGTATCTAATCAGGGCCAGCTTTATCACCTAGAAGGCCCAGTGCAAAATGAAAATTTGGGCTCCCTGTTCAAAAAGCAGGATAAAGCTTTTTTCTTGACTATTCAAGGTGTGTTTTTTTTTGCTTTGTTTGATCGTGTGTGTGTGTGTGTGTGTGTGTGTGTGTGTGTGTGTGTGTGTGTGTATCTGCTAATTAATGTCTAGCTCCTTCAGGCATGAGGATATGTGTGGGGTGAGTACAGACTCCCAGGCACAGGGCTTAGGCCCTGGCTCAATGCACAGGGTGTGGGCTTGACCCCTGTTCTTCCAGAGCTGTGTCCTGACCCAGGCCAGGGTAGATAGCAGAGGTCACTAAGCAGGGGCAGGGAGCAGGCAGGATAGCATACAGGCTACCCTCAGGCAGGACCACATGTGCCCCAAGGCTCTGATCCTCCACTTCTTCCCTCATTGTCTCAAAAAACACAAATTCAAAGCTAAAATTATTAAGAATTTTAAGACAGTGACAGGTAAAGCATTAGGCCCCAAGTGGTTTCTGAGGATGGAGCTCTGGGATGCAGCCAGCCCTGTGAGTAATAACCATCAGAGGCAAGTGAATGCAGTCCCAAGATCAAAGAGGTTTGATTCAGAGGCCCAGGAGGACTAGATGTTCAGTGTTTTTAATGTTTTAATGTTACTGGCTTCTTTGAACATCTTGGCTGGAATTTATACTCACTTTCTAGATTTAGAGGCAGATCTGATCTGCATTTGAATAATACTAAGAGTGGTTTTCTGATTGGACGGTCATAAAAGTAACTGAGTAAACCAGACTGAGAAGTTGAAGAAAGCATTAGTGCTGAAGCAGGGGCCAGTGGATTCCAGAACTGATTTTCCTGTTTAGACAGCTCCTAGCTGTAGGATCCCAGCTCAGTGCTGCCCTTCAAGGTAGAAATCCCTGGCCACTAGGAAGTCCTTTGTATCTACAAAACCATATTATTATGTGAAAGAGCACTGACCCAGGAATCAAAACAGCATATGCACCTATTTCTGAAATGAATCTGGACTTAAACTACGTCTTTTCTCCAGGTCCCACTAACAGTTGGTACCTAGCCATCATTTTCAGGTTCGCTGAAGGACTGGGTGGTGGTGAAGCTCATAGCAGTCTGGGTCTCGGAGGCCACTTCTTTCCCCACCCCCACTCCATTCCTGTCCAGGCCCACAACTCCAGGGAGAATGCTTTCTTTTTTTTTTTTAATTTCATTATTGATTATAGTGTTACATATATGTCCTTACTCCCCCATTACCTCCTCTATCCCTCACTCATGCCCTCACCTCCCTGTTGTCTATGTCCATTGGTTAGGCTTATATGCATGATACAAGTCCTTTGGTTGATCTCTCCCCCTTACCCACACCCTCCGCTACCTTCCCTCCAAGGTGTAATGGTCTGATCATCGTTTCTCCGTCTCTGCATCTACTTTAGTTCAGCAGTTTATGTTGTTCATTATGTTCCATAAGTGAGTGAGATCACGTGATAATTATCTTTTTCTGCTTGGCTTACTTCACTTAGCATAATGTTCTCTAGTTCTTACCATTTGCAACAGAGAGAATGCTTTCTTAGCTGCAGCAATTCAGCTCTCCCCAAAACTCTATTCAAATTTGCATACTTAGATCCAGGAGCTCAGCTGGAAAATGGATTTTCATTTAATAGAATCCATTGTCAAAAGGTGCTTGTTGTTCTAGATTCTAGAGTTGTGTCTTTTTAAACCAGTCTTCTGGCAATGGACTAGCCTTCTGGACCCCAGGCTTTTTATCTGTGGGATGAGGGAAACTTCATAGTGATTGTATATTGTACCATAATGTATCATGGGACTGTGGTTCCATACTCCCTCTTTGTATGTGGGTTTAGGAACACAAGATCTCAAGTGAAAAGTGTTTTTGACTTCACATGGGCCTTTTGCCAGTGACCACTTAATGTTCATCTCACATACCATTCATTGCCCATTCCACCTACCACTATCAACTCAACCTCCCCATTCCAAATAAATTTTAAATAATAGAATCATTTTCCAATTTACTGGTTTTAACAAAGTCAAAGGGTCTGGAATCTGTTTCAGATTTGATGAAAAAAAGTTTTTTTAAAGAACAAAAAATGTGAATGTGAATTCTCTTTTGAAAATGAACAGATCAACCAATTTGCTAGTTATTAGGCTACCATTAACCTTTTCCTATAACAGAAAGATGTTGGGCCGAACTTAGTTTTAATATGAGCTTTTTAAATGATGGGGGCATTAGTAGTTCAATAAGCCAATAATATTTAATGTTTAATGTTCATTCCAGTCTGTTTCTTCCTGCAATTTGTTCTAATTATAAAGAAGTGCAAGGTTATGAGTAGTGGGAGGATGTAGGAATTAAGTGCTGAGTCCACTCTGATTTAAGCAAAGCAGTTAGCCTCTCTGGGTTCAGGTTCTTTATTTGAAACATTACCAGAATAATAGTTATCTTCAAACAACTGAAAAGGAAATTTGGGGGAGAAATGCAATGATGTATGGAACTGCTTGCTGCCTTTTGAAAAGGTGGTATAATTGTTCTTTAATAATTAATATGTTGGTGTAATTTGCATGTTTAATTTGTTAGAAAAACTATTTTCTGCTTTCCATCTAAGTCCTAGTCATTTAGACTGAAGGAAAAAATTCTGGAAACACTGAATTTTAATGAGTGTTTCTAATGTTGGTAATGTCTGTCTATACCCCAGAGATCTTATTTCCCTTACAGTGGTGTACTCCAATGGAGTATTCAGAGAAAAAAATATTCAGTGGGGAAAACGTAATAACGTGCGAAAAGCATTAACTCCCAAGGGCACCTAGATTCCCAAACCATATTTTAATTATTTATAATGAGAAAGAAAGAATATGGGAAAGAGAAGAAGGAGAGGAAGGCTAGGCAAAGAAGATCTGCCTGTGGCCACTATGACAGTGCATCCTCAGGAGATTCAAGGAGGGAAAGAGGAGTTAGAAACACCTCAGGGATATTGTTAAGAATGTTCTTCTTCACCAGAGGAATTACAACTGTACTAGAACCAAGAAAACCTCTGGCACTGGCTCTGTATTTGCAGATGTATGAATACATATGTATACAGTTATGTATATTTTTAGATAATGTGACTTTCAGTGAAAAATGACCCTTCAGAAAATAAAACACTAAAATATTTCACCTCCAACTTGACTAAAACATCTCTTGGTTCTCTGATTCTGACGAAATCTCTGACCCAATGAATGCTTATTTTTGTCCTATTTCTGGTTACGTAGCTGGAAATGAATAGTCCATCTATATGGTAATAAAGATAAAAGTCTTATTAAAACTTGCCTTAAATAAGGAATAGTGTGGTTTTCTGTTATAAACTGGAGTTTTCACTAAGAATTCATTGTTTAAAAGTTTTACTGTGCTAAAATAGAGGTTGTCCTTAGAAATGTATACACACTTTATAAAGTCAGTGTTTATTAACATACAGTTCCTTTTCAAAATTTAAAAGAATCTGCAGAGATGAATAATTTTTTTGGCCGGAACTGGTTTGGCTCAGTGGATAGAGCGTCGGTCTGTGGACTGAAAGGTCCCAGGTTCGATTCCGGTCGGGGTCATGTACCTTGGTTGCAGGCACATCTCCAATGTGGGGCATGCAGAAGGCAGCTGATCAATGTCTCTCTCTCATCGATGTTTCTGACTTTCTATCCCTCTCCCTTCCTCTCGTAAAAAAATCAATGAATATATTTAAAAAAATAATAATTTTTTTGGTCAACACCTGTTTTCAAACTGATGGCCATTCTGGTCCAAGCAAAGCAATGGAATTGCAAATATCATGAATCATTTTGTTTGGTATTTGTGTGCCCTCAATTCATCGACTGTTGCTGGTTTTGTACTGTAAACTTTATTTTTCATATATCCCCATAATAAAAGTCTAGTAGATTAATTTTCTTTGTTCAAAGCTTTGTCTGGCTTCACCCATTATTTCAAATCAGTTAAACCTAAAAAGAGGTGAAAATTAAGTGAGTTATCAGCTGTTAAAGTGTGTATACTTTTTTGGGGACATGCTGTATACCCCCCAAAGTGTATACACACTTCAAATAATTATAAAGGCAGTGTTTGTATATAAACTGCTTTTTCAAATTTCCAGTAGCATTTTAAGATGAATTTCCTTTGTTCAAAGCTTAGTCTGCTGTCAGTTGTGAAAGTGTATATACATGTTTTTGGAATACCCTGTATATATAATATAAAATTTTCCATTTCAACCATTTTCAAGTGTACAATGCAGTGGCATTAATTACATTCACAATTGCGTGCAGAAATTATTACCATCGATTTCTCAAACTTTTTCATTACCTCAATCACTTTGAACCTAATAAGCAAGAACTCCCATTCCTCCCTTCCCTAGCAATCTCTAATGCACTTTCTGCCTCTATGAATTTGCCTATTTTAAGTACTTCAGCTAAATGGAATCATGTAATATATATTTGTGTGTGTGTGTGTGTGTGTGTGTGTGTGTGTGTGTGTGTTTCTGGCTTATTTCACTTAGTCTATGATGTTTTCAAGGTTCATCCATGTTGTAGCATATTTCAGAACTTCATTCCTTTGTAATGAATGAATGACATTCCGAAGTATGGACATATAACACATTTGTTTAGCCATCAGTATGCTGATAGACACCTGGCTTGTGTCCACTTTTCAGCTATTGTAAAATGCTACAGTAAACATTAGCATACAAGTATCTGTTTGTGTTCCTGGTTTTAATTCTTTGCGTTATATACCTATGAATGGAGTTTCAGGGTGATATGACATTTCTCTGCTTATCTATTTGGAAAAACACCAAAACGTTTTTCACAGCACCTTTATCATATTACATTTCTACCAGCAATATACAAGTGTTTCAATTTATTCATATCCTTCCCAAAACTTACTATATTCTGGGGTTTGTTTGTTTTTATTATAGCCATCCTTCTCAGTGTGAAGTAGTATCTCAGGGTGGTTTGATTTATATTTCCTTAATGACTAATGATGTTAAGCACATTTTTCTGTGCTTATTGAGCAATTGTATATCTTCTTTGAAGAAATGTCTATTTAAGGCCTTTGCACAGTTTTCAATTGGGTTTGTGTGTGTGTGTTGTTGTTGTTGAGTTGTAAGAGTTTTTTATAACTTTTGGATATTTTTCTCTTCTCAGATGTAGGATTAACCAGTATTTTCTCTCATTCTGTAAGTTGTCTTTTCCTTTTCTAAATAATGTCTTTTAAGAATGTCTTTTAGCTGAAACCAGTTTGGCTCAGTGGATAGAGGGTCGGCCTGCGGGCTGAAGGGTCCCAGGTTTGATTCCAGTCAAGGGCATGAACCTTGGTTGCAGGCACATCCCCAGTAGAGGGTGTGCAGGTGGCAGCTGATCGATATTTCTCTCTCATCGATGTTTCTAACTCTCTATCCCTCTCCCTTCCTCTCTGTAAAAAATCAATAAAATATATTAAAAAAAGAATGTCTTTTAATAAAGTAAAGCTGTATGACTTGAACTTACATACTAGACAAAATGTTATGGTATGGGTATTGTGAATGTGATAGAACTCCTTAGGACAGTATTAGAGAAAGAATAACCCATTTTACATTATCTATATCATAGCGGTGTTTTACCCTAAATGTTTGCTCCATTTTTCTCTCTATCCCTGTTTTCCTATAGACCCACAAGTTAGAAAATCCTGCTCTCTCAGAAATGTTGGGGAAGATGCTTTCATCCATCTCTTCTTCCTTTCTCTTCCCTGAAGGAGTGAGGGGGCTATGTTATCTGATCAGTGAGACGAGGCAAAGAAGTGGCCGCCGTGGGAAGCCAGCCTCAGGGCTCAGGCAGACCCTGACTACCCATGGATTACAGTTTTATGCTCTCTCTGTTTTTGCAGAAGCAGTCCACAATTTCACGCACCCAGGGCACCTCTGACCCAGCACTCTCCACAGGCAGATTCCAAGCACTAGGTTTTAGGGAGGAAGAAGTAGAAAGTCAACATCAACCCCATCCTCCAGTCCAGCCTTAGTAGTAATAGGAGCAGATATTTTGGTCCCTATCTGACTATTTTACAGAATCTTGAGGGGAGAGAGGAGAGATTAATTGGAGCCTTCCAAATTGCAACATGTAATTGATCTGTGTGTGGTTTAAGGTCTCTGCGTCTTAGTGTTCTATATATGTAAGGTGCCTGCCATATTTTTCCCTGATCATTTTGAAGAAGGTCACTGAAATAAGGTAGGAACTATACAGGGCTCTTGGGAGAGTGGAAATTAGTGGGAAATTTAATTTCCTTTTTAGTCTTTTTAAAACGGAGAGCTTTTCCCATTAAAAAACAAAAATAATCTTCTCACAACTATGAAACAGCAGAATCTCTTAGTGATTTTTCCTGCCTCATTTGGCACTGTTAGTCTAAAGGATATTCTTTTCCTAGATGTTCAGTTCCAGAGAAGAGTATAGAGCTGTGAGATGAAATAAAGTTCAAATAGCATTCTTTATACTCGGAAAGTGCCCTGGGTCATCTTATAAAATATTGTTGGTTGAAGAGTGTCTAGAGAGTCCATGACTATAGGCTTTTCAGACATGGAGTTAAGGCACATTAATAGTGCGAATGTCAGAAATAACTTGTTGCTTGTTCTGACTAAGCAGCAGTTCAGAGTATGATTGTACCTAATGAAGTGGTGATGTGAGTTGATTCACTGGATGGGAGGGCATTCTATAAGGAGAAAAACGTTTAGGTACAGAGATTGAAGAGTAAAACATTTGGAGTGGACACTCTTTATCTCGTCGCTGTCCTCACTCAGCGGTCAAGGTTGGACACCTTGGCAGAAGCTGAAGAGCCTGTGGGAAACATGAGGCACTCACCACATTGCCTTTTTGAAAAAAATAAAACCCAAGTGACAGGCTCAGGAAGAGAGAGAGACGTATCTTCCATGTTTCTGCAGGGAACAGAGCATGGTGTGGTTATAGGAAATACAACTTTTTTTTTTTTGACAACTCTAGAAAGATCCAGTACAAAGGAAGATTATGGTAGATGAAAATAGCTTTAAATTCTTTTGGTACTCCTCCCATTGAGAAGTGAGATCTATATCCATTCCCGTAAAACTGGACAGACTCTGAGACTGCTTTGACCAATAGAATACAGCATAGATGATGCTGTGGTAGTTTCTCGGCCCAGTCTCAAGAGACTGGCTACTTTTAATGTCTGTAATTTCAAATAGTAACTCTTGGAACCCAATCAACTTGTAAGAAGTCAAGCAGCACTGTACAGAGACCCATGTGGAAACAACTCAGGAACAGCCTTGGCCGAGATCCTAGCCGACAGCCATCCAACCTGCTAGTCATGTGAGTGAGCTATATGACACATCTTAGAGGTGGATTCTCCAGGTCTGGCTGAATTTCCCAGCTGACCTGTGTGGGGCAGAGACAGTTCTTCCCCACTCAGCTCTTCCCAAATCAAGAATTGTGAGCAAAATATATAATTATTGTTTTAGATCATTAGAATATGCAATAGCTTATTACACAGCATAGATATTGAAACAGAAAGCAACAACTATGATGGCTGTTTACCTGGTGTTTATTTGGTGAGAAATAACATAAAGCTCAACCAATACTGGCTTAACCACCCAAGAGTTTATCTATGTCACAACAAGAAGCCTGAGGTTTAGTATAATCGTCCACAGCATCAAACATTACTGTGAGGATATAAATATGAAGATGCTTTACTATGATATTAAGCACACTTTCACATGTTTGTTTTTTGTTGTTGTTGTTGTTGTTAATCCTCATCCATTGATTTTTAGGGAGAGTGGTAGAGAGAGGAAAAGATAGAGAAAAACATCAATGTGAGAAAACACGTCAATTGTGTCTATTGGTTGCCTCCTGCACAAGACCTGACCAGGGTCAAGGCCAGGGAGAAGCCTGCAACCAAGGTATGTGCCCCTGACCAGAATTGAACCCGGGACCCTTTGGTCCTATAGGCTTAGGTTCTATCCACTGAGCCAAACCAGCAAGGGCTCACATGGTTTGTTTTGTTTTAAATGGAATAATCTAACTGGAAACAAAAAAATGTCCAACAATAGGGGGACACATTTATAAGTTGATGGTTTATGATTATGCTGAGCCCCCGTGCTTCTTATTGTGACATAGACCAATTCTTAGGTGTTTAAACAAGTTGGTTGGGCTTTGTATTATTTGTCACTAAACACATTCCTATTTGAAACCTGAGTTAAAAGCTAGGATCCCAATTAGCATTTTTGAGATCATAGGCTTAGAGCCTCTAAGATATTAATTTTTATTTAGAAAATAATTCTTCATTAAGTATAAATTCATAAACAAACATTTTTTACTGAAAGTAGGACCCATAAATCTTATTAGTATGACAAAAGGTCTTGGTCTGAGATTTGACTGACAGTTCAAGAAATATAAATGAGGGTGGCTGGGGGAAGAAGGTTGCACAGACCCACTCACCTTCACTCCCAATCTTTTTTTAAAATTGAATTTATTGGTATGACATCGCTTAATAAAAACATACAGGTGTCAAGAGTACAACTCAATAAAACATCATCTGCAAACGGCATTGTGTGTTCACCACCCAAGGTCAAGTCTGTTTCCATGCCCATTTATTCCCCCTTTATCCTCTTCCACTTCCCCTCACTGTTCTTCCCCTCTGGCTGACACCTTACTGTTGTCTGTATCTCTGTTGTCTGTGTCTATGTGTCATATATGTGTATATTTTCTTAATCCCTTCACCATTTTTCACCCAGTCCCCCAAGCTCCATGCTGTCTGACAGCTGTCAGTGTGTCCTATATATCCATGCCTCTGTTTCTGTTTTGTTTGTTAAATTGTTTTGTTAGTATTTTTTAATACTGCTGACCTAGATTAAATGCTAGAATAAAAATATACCTCTTGCATGCTATCCAAAAGGCAATAGCTCTTTCTGCCCCAGAAAAGGCATAAGTGTATATTACACTTAAACGAGAAAGAGGCATTTTTGTTTTATTTTGTTTTGTTTGTTTAAAGTATGCTATAACACCTACCTGATTAGCTTGAGCAGAACCCATCTTTTCCAAACTGTAGACTTTGTCTTTTAATGGATTAATGTGTCAATCTCAAGAGATTTTCAAGTGACATGGCTGCATTATTCTCATGACAAATTCATCTAATTATCAGTCCTCAGGAGAATAAGGCAAACTTACTTGGGATCTGTGGTTAGCTCTGTCCTCCAAATTACCTAACTCCTGCATCTCTCTCCTACCACATACTGAGGTCCAGGGACTTGAGTGAGATTTTTTGTCTTTAAAAAAATTGTCTTAAAATTGAATACTGGTTCGAGTTCCAGGCAAGATGGCTTAAACACCTTTCACCCACCCTCCATCAAATGCAAACATATAAGAACAAACAAAGACAAAATTTAAAAAAGGAAAAATAAAACAGGAAAAAACCACACACTAAAATAAATGCCAATATAAACCCTGACAGAATGTGTTTGCTGAAGACACTGAAAAACAGAGCCCAGCAGGCAGATTAGGGAGAGAGATCAGAATTCCTGATACCAGCCGTCCATCAGTGTTTTTCTCTCTCCAAAGCTGCCCAACTTGGATTCAATGGCAAGTTGGCCCCTGAGGAATGTACCAGATGTGGACAGAGAAAGTTCCACAAAAGTCTTCTCTTCAGGTCTGAGCAGTAGAAAGAGGAATTCCTCGGATTAGAAAGGGAGTAGATACTTTGCCTCTGGCTTTTCTTTTTCTTTTTCTATTCTCTTTGCTTCATCCCAGGCAGTCCCAGAAGGGAGCCATGATGTTGAAGTGGAGGCAGCTAAGCAGGTGCCTAAACCTGAGAGAGGGAAACCTCTGTCTGACCAGAGCAACGATAATCTTAGAGTTTGTGAGTAAGTCACATTGCTCTTCTCTCCCCTCCCTTCTCCCCACTGCCTGGTCCCACAGATATTGTGGTGGGACGGGCACAGCAGAGTGAGGAGCTAAGGCTGCTCCATGGTACAAATTACATTGAGTCAAGCCAGGGTAATGAGAAGACAGAGCAGGTGAGAGAGCTGTCTCACCCTTCAGCTTCTTAACTTAGATTATACAGATGTGGATCTAATTTTCTTTTAAAAATCCTAATTATTCAGTATTCTAGAAACTCAAGAACCACAAACTCTCAAATTTAATAAGGTGTGATATTTTTTAAATTTAAATGCTCCCCATTTGGGTTTGTGTGTTTTAGCCGAGACCGGTTTGGCTCAGTGGATAGAGCGCCGGCTTGCGGACTGAAAAAATCCCAGGTTCGATTCCGGTTGGGGGCATGTACCTTGCTTGCGAGCACATCTCCACAGTGGGGTGTGCAGGAGGCGGCTGATCCATGTCTCTCTCTCATCGATGTTTCTGACTTTCTATATCTCTCCCTTCCTCTCTGTAAAAAATCAATAAAATATATTTAAAAAAAGAAAAAATAGACAAGAAACATAGAGAGTTATGAAGTTAACTGCAATAAACTTGCTCCTTGTCGCCCCGCCTTTTTTTTTAAAAAAAAGTTTCAGCTCAAAACATATCCCAAGTTTTTTCATAATTAGGACTAGAAAAACCCAAACCACCCAAGGTTAGTGCTGACAGCTTTCTGAGAGCCTGACATTCTTTGATTCACTGAACCCATTTCCCATTAAACATTTATTAATGTGTTGGAAAGAAGACACTTTGCTAATGTATTATACTTCTCACAGCAGCAATAAATAGAAATATACGCAAATCATAAATGCAAGTCACATGTAATTTTAAATTTTCTAATAGCCCCATATAAATTTCAGAGCATTAAATACTTACATTAGAAAAGCATAACTTCCTCAAGTCAACAATCTAAGTTTCAACCCCAAGAAACTAGAAAAATAAGAAAAAATTAAAACCAAAGCAAGCAGAATAAAGGGGGGGTGGGAGAGAAAAACAGAAATCAATAAAATTTACAACAGAAAAACAATAGAAAAATGAAAAGATCAATACAATTGATATGCCTTTAGTCAAGCTGAGAAAGGGAAAATGAGAGAAGACAAAAATTTGTAGTATTAGGTATGAAAAATTGGGGCATCACTATGTACCCTATTAAAATATTATATAAAACTCATTAAAAATAAAATATGGGAAACTATGAATAACTCTATGTACATAAATTGAACAACTTAGATGAAATGAGCCAATTCTTTAAAAGTCACAAATTACCCAAACTCATCCAATAGCAAGATTAAAAATAAAAATACATGAATTAAAATGTTTAATTTATCCCAATATATGTAAAATATATCATTTTACATGTAATCATTATAAAAATGATTGAGATATTATTAATTTTTTAATTAACTCTTTAAAATCCAGTATGTACTTTATAGCATATTGCATTTTGAACGAGCCACATTTCCAAATAATTAATGGCTACCATATTGAACAGTAGCAGTTTAAAAAATAAAGAAGACTAAATCTTCAGAAATAAAAATAGAGTTTGTTTATTTATGTTTTTAGCTCAGAAGAAGTCTGTTTATAACCAAGCAAATTTATGTAGGACCTGAAAAGGACAATTATGAGATGAGATTTTTCGGGGAATAAAAAATGAAAGAAACTAGGCCAAAATATTTCTAATAGCAAAAATTTTAAGGCAATTATTATATTAAGTGGTGTTATTAGACACTGTCCCAGGAGTAGAAATATTTTTTCTAGTGTAATATTTATAAAAAATATGTGTGAAAATATATTTGTGCATATGTTTTGTATTATTGCAATTAATATTACTTGAAAAAGTAATTTATTTAAAACAAATGAATTACATAAACATCCTATATAATAAAAACCAAATTGTCTCCTCAATCAAGAGTTTGACCAGGAGTTCAACTGGATGTTCAACCAGAGGGTGGGGCTGGCTGGCAAACCACCTGCGGTCCCCTCCCCTGGCTGGCCCTGCCCCAGTTTGACTCCCCAATCCCAATTGGGGCAGGCTGGCTGAACCCCGCCAGTGCATTAATTTGTGCACAGGGCCTCTAGTTTATAATAATGAAAAAAAGACTTCGTGGGAATATAATTTGAAAATCTGGCAGCAGAAAGTAGTAATTAAATGGTGAGTTGTCTGGTTGTGAATTCTGGAAGTATTATTCATTAATAACTTTACACATAATTAATTTGTTGTTCTTTGATCCTCCATTCCTCTAATAAATTTGACTGAAGCAAGAGAGTGATGCTGATTGAGAAAGAAGCTTTTGTTAAGATGGGTTAGGGAAAGTGAGCAACCTTCATTTAAGTAGTGAAGTGTGAGAATTAGTGAAGAGTTTGTTTACTATGAATCTGTATTTTTATAAAATACAGTTGTGAAGTTTGGAAGATAGGGGTGCAGTGATAGGATTTAAAAGAGGATAGAAGACCTCCACAAGTGACCAAGGACAAGAGGAGTGTGATGTAGCTTTGAGATCATGTAGCGGCTGTAGAATTGACCTCATTAATAATGGTAGAGAGGTCTGTGATGCTGACTTCCTGCTCCAGAGTTCTCAGGATAATGCTGTTTCCAGGCCCAGAACTATAGCCCGTTCAGGACCCCAATGAGAGGGAATAATATAACAATGAACGCTCTCCACTTGGGACACTCAGAGGAAAGAAGGTAGTTCTCCTGGCTGGCCTATGAATCCCCTGGGAGCCTGAAAAGAAAACACAGGACTCATTTATTCAGATCCTAAACCAAAGAGTCAGGGGAAGGCTGGGCCATGTGTACATTTTTAAAGGACTTTGCAGTAATTGTGATGAACAGTAAGAAATAAGAAGCTCTGGCCCAAACAGAAAGAAAAAAATTGCCATTAAAGAACCACATTAAACCCTAGCCGGTTGCTCCGTGGTTAATAGTGTCAGCTGCAGACTGAAGGGGCTCAGTTCGATTCCAATCAAGGGCATGCACCCATACTTCAGTCACAGGCTTCATCTCCAGCCCCAGTTGGGCATGTGTGGGAGGCAACGAATCAATGTGTCTCTCTCACATGTTTCTCTCTCTCTGTCTCTCCCCCTCCCTTCCACTCTCTCTAAAAATCAGTGGTTAAAACATATCCTTGGGTGAGGATTACCAACAACAACAATAAAAACCACATTAAAAGATTTGAACAGAAGGGCCATCAAGGATTTGGGAAAGAAAGAGACATGGGAAGTTAGAGGCAAAATATTCAGGGTTTCGTCACAAAGTTTATAGAAAAGGAAATGTCAAGACAGAGTATTGAATAGTGTCAGAAGCAGCAGGCGTTTGAGGAATCTGCCTTTGAATTTGACAGTGAATAAGTTACTATTACTCTGCACCTTCTCGATGCTCCCCATATATGTTATTGACCAGTCCTCTTCTAAATTGCCTCTGTAGTGTTTAGCCTATCTCTATCTACTATAGTACCTGTCTCACAGAATGCCCATATATGTTTCATTTTCATCTCCTGCATTAGATAGTGAAGATAGTTCTCATCTGGCTGGCATAAAAATTATGTTTCTATCCCTAGGGCCTAGCACTGTGCTTGGATAATCCTATATAATAAAAGACTAAATGCAAATTGACCAAATGGCAGAACGACTGGTCGCTATGACGCACACTGAACACCAGGGGGCAGACACTCAATGCAGGAGCTGCCCCCTGGTGGTTAGTGCATCCCCACAGGGGGAGCACCACTCACCCAGAAGCTGGGCTCATGGCTGGCGTGCAGTGGCAGTGGTGGGAGCTTCTCTCACCTCCGCTGCAGCACTAAGGACCCCTCAAGGTATGTCCACTTGCCAGCTTAGGCTGGGGGAGAGGAGAGGAGCTGGCCTAAGCCAGCAGGCAGACATACTCCAAGGGTCCCAGACTGTGAGAGGGTGCAGGCTGGACCTAGGGACTCTTCCAATCCCCAGGCATGAATGTCATGCATCAGACCTCTAGTCTGTTCAATAAATGTTTGCAGAATGAATGAATGAATAAATGAATAAGTGAATGAATGAATGAACAGTTATATTGATTACTTAATTGCAGGAATCTTTCATGTCTGTGTTGTAACAAAATAAATCTGCAAAGTAAAAAATGGGTAAAAAAATGAACTAGCGATGATTTCATGGTATTAACATACTTCACTCTTCTTGCTCACAACAGTTCTGAGGGTTTTAAGAAGACTTAATTATTAATGTATAGAACATTTGGGCTCCTAAGAGAACATGGTGGAATTGATAAATTATTCATACTATTAGTTTTTCTGATTTATGTCATTATTCTTCTTTTAACTGAGCTAGAGGATACGTTTCTGAGTGAATTATTGATATCTGAGTTTTGGAATGCTGAGTCCCTCTCCTCTGGGAAACGTTTCCTGCTCTTTGGCCCCATCTCTCTCCATTTGTCTCCACTGGGCTTCTCAATCAGCACCTCATTATATAAGCACAGTATCAGACTCTGATA
>PVJN01034597.1:0-22654 GCA_004026805.1 Lasiurus borealis | reverse complement strand
TTCTTCCCCTAACCAAAGCTGAAATCAAAAGTCTAAGAAAAAAAAAGCTAAGGTAATGTCATATTTTCCAAACTCCCTATTTTTCAGAAGAGGAACACAGAAAGGTGGTACATTTATCTCTGGGCCCATTACCCCCTACACCCACACAGTCCCCCCTAAGATTTGAAGAAGGAAAACATTATCAGCTGTTTTTTTGGGGGGGGAAAGCCGTGTTTGATCTGTTTACTTGGAAGCCAGCCTGCTGAGCTCGAGTTTGCTATAAAGGCAGACTAGAGGGAATACATTCAGGCTGTTTCTTTCCAGGCCTAGACACCAGGTCCACCCCTTATCTTCACTGTCAAGAAGTTCTGTGCACACACTTCAGGATTTGCTGAGGGGTGAGTGTGCCTGCCCTTCACTTAGGGTTGTAGGTGCATTGCTGTTTCTCCTGTTAGAGTTCAGATTAATAAACAGCTTCAATATGATTGTTGAAATGTTCTTTTCTGAAAATCAAAGCAAAAGTCTATCCTTCTGCTTCCTTGAGGATGTCTTCACGCTGCCCTGCATGCACGCATGTGTTTCTGCCCTCTAGAACAAGTCCCTTGAGCCCAGACAAACCGATTCCCTCCCCGCTTGGTTCAGGATCCACCTTTCAAAGCCACGTGGCAAGGTCCATGAAAGAGCTGGTGGCCTTGGAAGTTTCTTGCAGCTCACAGCCTACGGTCTCAATCACTGTAAGGAGCTCATACTTTTCTCTCCACTGATTTCTAACCAGCTTGTCACTGAGAAAGCCCCCGAAAGTGGGAGTTAGTTTATATTTTCTGATCTGCACAGAACATTCACCAGGTTCCAGGAGACAATTTACACCAGCACATGAAACTCAGAGCAGCTGATCCTGATTCCTTCCCAGCTTGCCGCTTCCCCTACCAACGCTGACATCATCAGGCTGGGCTCACAGTGGTGGCAACCAGCTGCCAGCTCCCCTCCCTGAAGGGACACCCCGCGCTCACATTCCCCCTCAGCACAGAGCGCTTGCTGCAGGTGGGACCTGACTCCTCAGTGGACGCACTGTGTAGCAAACATGCTTTTAATTTAACGGGAAAAGCAGAGTCGTCGTAGTTTCTTCAACAAAAACCCAACAACTTAGAACCCGGGGAAACAGCAACGAACAGGAACATGAGAGCAGAGGGGAACAGACACTTACCCCAAAGAGGGGAGCAAAACGGGGAGAGAGAGGGGTGACCAGGGCAGCGCGTCCACTGTGCTGAGAAGAGACTCTTGCAAAGTCAACCTGACCAGAGGGAAGAGCGTCTTCCAAACCCGCAGTAAGTGAGAGAGCGAGTGTGTGCGCAGAGAGAGAGCCCCCTCCCGCTCCCAGGCCCCCCTTCCCTCCCCGCACACTTACCCGCGATTCCTTGCAACAGCCCGCAGACGTTGAAAATGCTTTTCTTCATGATGCTCTGCACACACATGGTGATGACCGACACCAGGGCCACCATGCAGAGGATGGAGATGCCCATGGCTAGGAAGATGGCAGTGGCCTGCCAGAAGCCGCTGGCGATCTCCCCGAAGTTCTCCGCGTAGGGCCCGCACAGCGTCTCTCGGGGGACGTGCTGCACCCCGGGGTTGCGGATGCAGCGCGCGTAGATGCCCAGGGTCGGGTGGTGGGGCTCCGCGGGGCCGCCGCGCTCCTCGGGGTCGGTGCTGCCGCCGGTGCCGCCGGTGCCGGTGCCGGTGCCGCCGCGGGTCTTGGCTTTCCCAATCAGCCAGTCGGCGCTCATGAAGGCGATGAGCTCTGCGAACGCCACCACAATACTCAGGAGGGTCCAGAGCATCGAGCGACAGGTGACAATGACATGACACATATTGCTTGTTCAGGGCGGAGAGAGGCAGGCGTCCGCGGAGTTAATAAAGAAAAAGCCGGGGCAGGAGAGGGCTCGGGCGGCCGCCGCAGGAAGTCGCTGCTGGGGGCACTCACTCCCGCAGCCCAGGGTTCCTTTCTCGGGGATCCTGGCGCCGGTCCTGGGCTGTCATGCTGCCATGTCGGGGCCCCGAGCTCAGCAGCCTCACCTAAAGGAGAGAAGAGCAGGAGGCGGTCAGCAGCGCCAGGCCCCGCCCCCGCGGCGGCAAACTTGCCGGTCGGTCCCCAAGCCCCGGAGTGAGCGCGGGCAGCTCTCTGCACCCACCCGACTCGCTGCTGCGCGGCCGACCTTCCCGCAGTCTTCCTCTTCCACCCAGACCCTCCCGCCGGCCACCGCCAGGTCCCCCCCGCGGAACCTTGTGGAGCGGCTCCGGTCCCCAACCAGCACGCGGCCCTTCTCCTGGGTTCGTGGTCTTTGTTTCCTTCCCAAACTCTCCCAACGGACTGCTGGTTACCCTTATCTGCAGGCAGCGTGACAAAGGCAGAGGCCCTGCCAGCCCCTCCACCCGCCCCAGGGGCGCCCGCCCCATCATCTTTTTAGAAAAAGTCAAACAGCACAGGGATCCAGACAGATCTGGACACACTGGCAGCGAACCATCAACACACGGGCGGGCTGCGCTTTTTAAAAGTTCACGGGGCTCTCTGCCTGCTGGTTTGATACCAGAGCGGCTAAGTTTGAAAAAACGTGCACCAAAAAGTTTTTGCTTAGCAGTAGAGAACAGCAACACCTAATTTTATTGCCTGGGAATCAAATTACCAACAGAGACAGACGAGTATTTGCTTCACGGGTAAGAGAGAACAAGAGGAAATAAAGCCATAAAAAAAAACACACACACAATGTTACACAAGCTATCTTTTCACCCATTTTCTCAGAAGGTGGTTTTTTTGATAAAATAAACTATACTGATTAAAATGCAAGAAGAAAAGAAACTCAAGAGTTCATGACTTTTAGTCACTTGGAGAAATGATTTTTAAATCAAATGACTGTCTTTCCCACAGATTGGACTTGTTGACAACAGAAACTTGCCTGTAAAGAATGAACTGTCCCGATTCATCACAAGTGCCTCTGCCTGAGCGTCCACTCATCCCAGGTCTGGAACTCAGTACGCCCATTGTTTCTGATCTCACAAGGACTCATTCTCTTCCAAGGACAAATGGCTTCATTACCAGAGGGCTTTGCTCTAACAGCTTAGCCCTCCTTCACAGGAGCCTGAACCCTGACAGGGGCCACGGTGCTCATTGGCAGCCCTGTTTTCTGCCCCTTCTTCAAGGTCAGGAAGCACTGCACAGCTCCTCTGACATCTGGGTGCATGGCTCGGTTCTGAACGACTAGATCTTACTAACCCAGGTCATGTCAACTGCATAAGAACTACAAAGCCCCATGGCAGGTTGGCAGCTGGTAGGGCAGGGAAGTAGGGTAATAGGGAAGCCCAGTGTGGAAGTTTCTGCATCATGCCAGCCGATGTCTGGTGAGGGGTGACGACTTATCTCACAAAGCACAATGCGTTTGAAAGTCCTCATGCCACTGTAGTTATGCAACGTACTATTTTAGGAAATTAGCACAATACTAGAAACATAGGCTCTTAATAATTGTCAGTGTGTGTGTGTGTATGTGATGAAACTCTTCTGGGTTGTGTGTTCAACTACCTAAGTTTCAGAACCCAACAGGTCTGGGTTCCCAAGCCAGTTGCACCACAGACTGACCATGCTCAGCTTCCTCATCTGCCAGATGGGGACAGTAAGAGTCCCCTGCCTCATGACGCTGTGAGGAGTAAAAAAGAACCTGTCAAAGCACCTTGCTCAGTGGATGGCCTCGTAAGAGCTCAATAAACACCAACTCCTTTCCCTCAGGAGCTTTTCCGCTAAAGTGGATGACACTGGTCAGACAACAGTGTGACGGAAGGAGTTGCTCAGCAGGTAACAGTGCTTGGCCACTGCACCCAGAGAAAGATTACGCACAGGCTCTTTAGAGATGAATGAGGTCACTCGTGTCTAAACTTCCCTGGTGGGCTTTCAGGGCGGGGCACTGGTCTGACTTTCTGTTTCCCCACTGCCTACCCCAGCTGCAAAATTCCACTGTGGAAAATCAATTAGCATCAGGCCAGAAGTATAACCTACTCCTACTCACTCATTCTCGAGTCCCCATCCCCAAATACCACCAAATAGAAATGCCTTTGAAGAAAACTTAATACAACAGAGCCTTGGAGACTGTTTATAACGAACTGGCCATTCTGGATGAGAACAAAACGAGCCCACGGCTCCCCAGAGTCCCCTCCACCCACCCACCACACTCATGAACACTTGGAGCCAACAGGTGGAGCCCAGCCTCTTAGGAGAAAATGAGGCTTCTCCAAGTCTTCCAATTTGATTAGAACCCCAATTTACCGTTATGCCAGCTTGATCTCCATCCCTGCCCCTCTTCTGTTTAATGGCAATTGCTCAGTGAATAAAAACCTCTACATATTTGTCCTCTGGCAGAACCTTAGGACTCTGCCACTGACTCTTAGGTGACATGGATGCTAATTAATATGCCAAGTGTCCACTGTCTTGCCAGCGAGCTCTGCTTAAAGTCAGGAATGCAATTAGGTTGCGACTTCTGACGAGAAAGGATGTGAAACTTCAGAAGGGAAGATGGCACTCAAAGGCTCAGCAAAATGGTCCATGCCAAACTGAAGGCAGGATTATTTAGGGACCTACGTGCTTAAGTTTAGACTAGATAGTTCCCTGTCCTTTTGTGCTAAAACAATCCACTGCACCAAATTCTTACATCCATGCCTGAGTGGCTGGAGTCAGGCCTTCATTCTTCTTTGTTCTCCCAGCTAGTTTGCTAATTACTGCTATAACGGAAATAGCCAGGAGAGCAGGGCTGCCAAAAACGGAGCATCCAAGAAAGTCCTCAGGTTGGAGGGACCAGGGAAAACCTGGAAACAGCACAGCATGGGCTCCAGAGTGGCCTGTGTTCTGGAAAGTGACCCACTCTGGCTGTGTCCCACGTGCAGGGATGCCTGCTGACACAGCATCCGTATCAAAGGGGAAGCAGACCCTTGTTAACCACAGGGATTCGGGCACAGAAAGTCTTAGCGTGGAATCCACTGCTACTCAATGCACTTCCTGCTTCTTCAAAACTCACTTAATAAAACCAGGCCCTCACTGACATTCCCTATAAAAGTCTTCTATCCCCGGGCTACCCAGTCCATTCCCCTCCAGGGCACCTGACTTTACTATCCCATTTAAGGGTAAATGGATGGCCCTTTAACGTTCAGAAAATGATGCTATGATGGTCATAATGACGTGCTGAGTAAAGCTCTCAGCAAGTAATAAAGAAAAGCACCAAACAAAGGAGAATTCTGCAGAAATCTAGGGTAGTACTATAGTCAGAAAACAGAGAATGGATGAGTTGACAAATGGCTGGTCTGTGTGGCCGATTACACCTTTGTTCTCCACAGAGCCCTGATAGTTATAGAGGGTGAAGGTGCTGCGCAGAGCCAGACCCAGCCGGTAATGTGCATCATGGGATCTTTTCTCTGGCAGCTTTGCTGTCAGTGAGAAGGGAAGAAAGTGCATGTGAAGAGAGCCACCAGTGCCACCTGGCTAGGAGGCTCCCTAAAGACACCGGGAGCCGCTCCCACCCACCTGGAAAGGCGAGGCAGCCTGAATGCACTGCGAGCAAAGCGGCGCCAGAAACCACACTGCCCACATTGCAGCAGCAGCCAGGCCCACCGATGGGGCTGCAGCAGACACACTTCTGAGGAACACGACCTTGCTTGCTCACCTCGGTCTGGTTTTCGAGTTTATTATGAAAATTTGCAACACAGAGATAAGCTAAAAAGAACAATGAACAGCCCTAACCGGTTTGGCTCAGTGTATAGAGAGTCAGCTTGCAGACTCAAGGGTCCCAGGTTCAATTCCGGTCAAGGGCATATACCTTGGTTGCGGGCACATCCCCAATGGGAGGTGTGCAGGAGGCAGCTGATAGATGTTCTCTCATTGATATTTCTAACGCTCTATCCCTCTCCCTTCCTCTCTGTAAAAAATTCAAATATATATATATATATATATATATATATATATATGAACAATGAACACTCAGACCTGGTGTTAGCATTTTGCCATGCTTGCTCCATCACTGTGGTATACACACTCACCAGCACAAACACACAGACATTTCTGTCACTGTGGTATACACTCACCGGCACACACACACACAGACATTTCTGTCACTGTGGTATACACACTCACCGGCATGCACACATAGACATTTTTTTTCTGGACTGTGTGGAAATGAGTTGCAGATGTCTTGACACTTCACCTCTAAGTACTTTAGCATACACCTCCTAAAAATAAGGACATTGTCCTAAGTAACCACAATAAAATTAACGCGCCCAAGAAAACTAACAATAACCCCTTATATTCAAAGCATAGTTCACATTCAAATTTCTCTCCTCTGCCCCATTTTAATAGCTGTTTTCTGAAAACCATGACTCAATCAAAGCTCATGCACTGCATTTAGTTATGTGTCTTTGGTTTCTTTTAGTCAAAAATAGTCCTTCCAGCACTAACATATCCCTCCCTGCCCATGTTCCCGATACTGACTTTTTTGAAGCCACCAGGCCAGCTGTCTTACAGAATTCCCAACAGTCTAGATTTGTCTATTTCCTCACGAGGCCATTTAAAATTGCTCTCTATCCTGTTTTATAGAAACTGGAGGTTAAATCTAAAGGCTAGTTTAGATTCAGGCTTCAATATTTTGGGGAGAATCCTCAGCAGGTGTGTCATATCTGGGAGGAAAATGACTGTGGCTACACTTACGAATCAGAATAAACTTACAAATGCATACATATGAAGGTGTGTGTATCTGTCTGTCTGTCTAGAGAGAACATGCAAAGGTCCTCTCTGGTCCTAAAGAATCCGAATTATCGTGAGGAAGTGGCAGAGGGCAGACCTGGGCAGGGTGCTGTGTTTTGAAGGCTCCTGGGTGGATTCTGATGTCTCGGTTGAGAAGTCCTGAGAGATGCCATCCCAGAGGATCCTTTTTCCACAGACTTTTCATTTCTAAGAAGGGTTTGCTGTGCTCTTTGAAACGGAACTACATTTTCTGTGTAATTTATAAACACACAGAAAGATCTGCACATCGAGGGAGGGAGGGGGAGGAGCCTACAACTTTCAAGCAGCCGCCCTTCCCAGGAGAGCGCAGCTTATCTCAACGAGGAAAGATTTGTGTGACCAGAAGGAAGGGCCATCCTTCCTCTAACTGCAGAGCCTTCCTGTTAAAAAGGAACAACCTGGGCCCGGCTGGTGTGGCTCAGTGATTGTCAACCTTTTAACCAAGAGGTCATGGTTCGATTCCTGGTAGGGGCACATGCCCGGGTTGTGGGCTCAGTCTCCAGTGTAGGGTGTGCAGGAAACAGCTGATCAATGATTCTGATCATTGATGTTTCTATCTCTCTCTCCCTCCTTGTCCCTTCTTCTCTGAAATCAAGAAAAATATCTTTAAAAAAATATAAAAAATAAAAGGACCAACCTGGGCTGCCAACGCTTCTCTCCTGCCTTGCTCTCTGCCCATCGCTCAGCCATGTGCAGGGGGCATTTGGCAGTGGACCGAGGCATGCTGGGAAAGGGCACTGAGCAGCGTGAGGTGGGGTGGCAGTGTTTTAAGAGCTTTGTAAACAGGCCTGGGATAAAATCTCCACTTTGCCACTAAAGAGCTGTGTGCCTTTTATATTTAACCTCTGCCAGCCTCTGTTTCCTCATCTGCAAAATAAGGCTAACAGCATCTTCTTTATGAGACTACCATGGGGATTAAACGAAAGGGTATGTAATCAGAAAGGCTCCAATTCATGGTGCTCGACATATCTTAGCTATTATCCATCATCATCACGTGATTAGCTTCAAGTATTTGTGGTTCAGTGAGTACTCAAAAATGCTAACTCCTATTATTATTATTTTTTTTTTATGGAGAATGTTTTTCTTAAGAAACTGAAGACTTGGGTACATCAAATAAAACCAATTTCGGGGGGAGGAGGAAGGAATCAAAACCCACAAAAGGGCGGGGGGGGGGGGGAGTTAACACTGGGCCATAGCAGAACCCAGAGACTATAATCTTTAAATTGAAAAATCCCAGGTGCTTCATAATTGACCTTTGGTACAAAATGACCTATTAAATTTGCAGTTGGTGGTTCTTGGTGTTGAGGTCCATAGGACAAGCTAGGAAGTCTTCAAACCTCGAGGTGAATTCCATGAGGGGTGATTTGGCCTAAGAGGTAACAGCAGCAACAGCGCCCTCCTTCTGGGCAGCTTCTTGCTTGGCACGACGAGCCTGCATACCCGCCACAGCGTCACCCACCCGGAGCAGAGAGACCTAGGAACTTCAACATGTGCAGCACTCCGCGCTGCCCATCTCTAGAGCATTCCCGCAGTCTCTGGTTTGGGTGAGAGGAAACAAACGGTCTCCCAGCATCTGCTTCTGTTCCTGGCGGGGGTGCTGCGGCCGCATGGAGGCGGTCAGGGCTCCTGCCCCTGCACATGGACCACTGGCTGGGGTGCCTGCAGAAGCAGAATGGCCTCATCTGCAGCCTCTCCGGTCTTGAAGTGAACAAAGGCATAAAACCCTTAGAGCCATTCTCATCACCCCCCACCTTGCAGGGAAGATTGTTTCCAAAAATAGCAAAAGTCTCATCACGTGCCTCGTTATCCATAGATTTATCTAGGTTCTTGATGAAGACAGTGCCCACACCAGATTTTCTCAAACAGGGACCCCTCTGAGACCACATGATGCGGACTGGCTTTCCTTTAATTACAACAAAGTTCATCGTCTCCAAGGCCCACTCCGCCTCCTCCGGCTGCTGGAAACTGACCTGGGCCCAGCCCCGGGAGCGGGTGATCCTATCGCGCAGACCCGCATGGACCGTGCAGGCCCGCAGGGCTGAACCCTTCACACGGCCTGGCCTCGGTGACGTCCGCGCACAGGTGACAACCTCCCTCGGTGACGTCAGCGTGCGGGTCACCCACGCACAGGGAGGCTGCGGGGTAGCTGCTGGTAGCAGCGTCCATATCCCTGCCCCACCACCCCAAGCCCTGACAGGACTTTTCACAGGGACCACACAGGACAAAGGGGCTCTTCCCGGAGCAGGGCCGTGCAGCTGGCTCACAGGTGGCAGCTCGGAAGCAGGAGGCACCGAGGAGACCGCAGGGCCCCAGACAAGAGGCTCTCACAAACATCACGGCCCTCCCCAAAAGTCTGTAACTTTCAGCTGTCCTGGTCTGAAGCTCCAAATTTCCAAAATAAATTCATTAAAACGGGGCCTTCCCTCCAAATTACAAAAAGTCTTAAAGAGCCCAAAAATGGTGCCCACGAGGCCTCTGGGATACAGGTTTCTCTTTAGATATAGGCCTCGGGCTCCTGGCGGTTAAAGGGTTTAAGGTTACAGCCGCCAGGAAGAGGGATGCAAAATGTTTGTTGGTATTAGAGGGGAGGGGAGGTAGAGGGTGCGAGGACATGGCAGCTCACCACCCACAGGATCCACAGCAGACGGGACCCCCAGGTGCGGTGGGCAGGCCTGAAGCTGCAAAGGTGACTTCCTGGAGGAGGATTCATTTTAAAGTGCTTTCAGTTGTGTATTGTTTTTTTTTTAATCTTTTTCTCTCTTTTTCTTCTGGCTACTGAGCCCAGAAAGTGGCAGAGGCTGCAGCGACCCAGGGCGGAGAGAGACAATGCCTATTGTTACTGATAACTTTGCTACAGGGGCCCATGTGTTCCAAACAATCAGTATGTTGCTCCTCCCTCACTGGCAGTTTCTTGGCTGATACCGGTTTTCATGATCTCCATCTCCTCGGACATCCAGGGTCTTCTGGGGGCCTGGAGGGGAGAGTGTGAGCTCTCACCTCCCCACCATGGAGAGCCGCTAGAGTGCTGACGATTCCAGTGTGGTCCCCGGACCACCGCCTCTTCCTGGGGGCCTAGGTCACCGGCTCAAAAAACCATACATTTTTGGTCCCCCTCCCCCCCACCCCCCCACTGAATCAAACTTCCTGAAGGTGTTGCCAAAAACTGCCTTTTTTACAAGCCCCCTGGAGCATCCTGGCAGCGATGTCTCAGCATCAGGAGGAAGGAAGCCCTGGGGTTGGCCTGCTTGGGGTGGGGGAGAGAGAGAGGCTGAAGAGAAGAGCAGGGAAGTGTGGCCCAGCCCTCAGGACAGAGCCAACCACCTGTCCTCAGCACAGCTCTCCAGCCACACCAGTCCCGGGACCAGCGATTGTGCAGGGAAACCAGCTGTCCCTTCTGGCTCATGTGCTGCCCAAACATCCTCGCAGGGCATGCGGGGCTGCCCCACATTCAGGACCTTCTCTTTTTGAGCACAAAAGAAGCTTTAGAAAACAGGGACAGAGCTGGCACACAAGGCTTAGCACATTGCATGACTTTGGAAAAAATAAAAAAATACAGCTACCAAAGGAGGTTTTAAAAACTCTCATCTGCCCTGTGCACCCCCTACAATACACGCTATGGAAATGCACCCATTTTGACTTTATTCAAGAAGAGGGCCCTAATGCACTAATAATTATCTAGTTCCCTGAGTTACCGGCTCAACCCGCTCAGCATTTACTGTTTATTGCCAACCTCCATCCCATGGTCTCGATAAATCCTCCAGACACTCCTGGGAAAACTCACGCTGTGGTTCTCAACCGGGGCCAGTTTTGCCTGTTTCCCTCGCAGGGAGCTTCTGGCACAGTGTGAAGACATCTTTGGTTGCCACACCTTGTGGGTAGGAAGTGATGGGGCTACTGGCACCTAGTGGGAGAGGCCGGTTGCTACGTACCACCCTGCAGGGCACAGCCAGACACCAGGGCAAAGCAGTGTCCGAAGTCGACACTTGCAGGTGAAACTTAAAACAGATTTCTAAAATCTTTACATTTAAAAAGAGATGTTCTAAAAAGGGCAAGTCATACAGTTTCATCTGGATGGACATTCACAGTATTTATTACTAAATTAAGCAAACCTTCTGTTGTTTTTCTTTAAAAATGTTAAGGCCTGTGCTAATCCTTGTGTCCAGGCTGGCAGGCTGGTGGGATGTGGGATCTGGCTTGTCAGAGGGGACAGACCTTGACCAGCTTGGGGGTCCCAGCAGCTTCTCCCAATCATAGACCAAAGTCAGTTTTTGTTTCCCGTAATCTCTATTCTGCAAAATGGCAAAATCCCCACCCCTACCCCAGTTGTTAAGACTGGGAGTACGTTTACTGTTAACATTCTTTTTATCTCCATTTCACCTGAAGGGCTTGGATGTTGCCTCAGAAAACACCAAGTTTGGCCACGTGGCCTTGACTTCTCTTGAACTCCCACCTCCCAGCGTTGGGCTGGCCACTCCGTACATGACCAGGTGGCCTAGGCCACTCCCACGGTCAGGAGCTTACCACGTAGGCTGCTTAATTGCAGGCATTCTAGTGACTCCCTCACCCCAGCGTGGCTCCCCTCCACACTTCTCTCTCCCGTGCACCCCTGGGTGGTGTCTGCTGCTGAGTGGCTTCTCTGGGCAGCAAGGTCCTAATTCTTCAAACCACCTGAACTAGCTTTTTTTTTTTTTTCCTCACCCGGAGCTCCCAGTGAGCTCCTGCTCACTGCCAAGTTTGTTAAGTCCCTGTCCCAGGCCAGTCATATTTCCTTCCAGGTGCCCATTCCGACTCCTCCTTATCCAGGCAATCTGCTCTGGGCACCTTTTCGAGAGGGGTCATTTCCATCCAGAGGCATCGGCAGCCAAAGAGCAGCTCTGTCCACCTGCCTGGTCCTAATTTCTAAAAACTAGCCTTTTCCCTTCCACAAATGTCATCGAAAAGTCATTAGGAGGCTAGTCTATCTTTACGTGCCCTCCTGCTTCATTAGACTGGAGAGACCGAAAACTCAACTCTCCAGGTAGGTGCTAAAGTTTGATTTGGCTCGGATCCTGTAAGTCAGGGGCGACAGGCCGATGCCCTGTACATACTATGGGGTCAGGAGGTTTTATTGTTTATTTAGGTGGAATAAGAACTTGAAGAGTTGCCTTTTCATGTCATTGTTTTATATACTTTTAAACAAAGTGTATATGTCACACTCATAATGAATTCTGTGATATCAGGCAAAATATACATCTTCAAGTGATGGATATCACTTAGTCTTTTCAGGATTAGTAAGAAAGTACAGAGTTTTAATAGAGAAAAGGACCAAAGAGTGGAAAACAAAGAACTTATCCATAAAAATCAAGATACACAAGTGATGCCCTCTGCTAAAGTGACTCCACTCGGAGCACAAACAACCCACGGAAGATGGGCTTCCAGCCCATCGGAGAGGACAGCTGGGCAGCCTCTCCCGGGCGGGGAGCACCCCGTCTTTCCCACAGCAACTGCAGGCCTCCCGGCCCCTGTGCACAAAGAATAACTGCTTGTTCCCAAGATCAGTGCCACCAGGTTCCCTCCCAACAGCTTCAGAGCCAAACATGATAAATGGAGAGGATTATGCCACCTGTTATTGGAGTCTCTCGCACAAATCCATAAAACACCCGAAAACCCAAGAATCTTCTAGAACCCGAGGCCTTTCTGTATGGGAAGCTTCCGGAAAAGCCCCTGTGGAAGGCTGGGTTATTATTCCCAGCCCGTTGACCTCAGGCCTGACCACGGGCCTTGCTTCAGCCAATCGGCTGCTTCTGAGCAGAAGAGTCCGGAGCTGGGGCTTTGCTGTCCCGCTCTCTTCCCTCCCCCATGAGATGAGAAAAGTCCCCAGACAGAGCCCTCTCCATCGGCCGGGGACCTGACAACATGGAACAGAGGCTCTGCGGACCCTGACGCACAGACACACCAACGCTCGGGAAACCAACGCTCTGGGGCCAGTACTGAGATTTCGGGGTCACAGCACGACCCAGCTCTTCTGCAGGCTGCAGCTCCTGGCAGAGCCCAGTGCCTGCCACCCATCCTGACTCCCTTGGTGTCAGGTTAGATCCAACTTCACCATCCCCTACCGTGCACATGGCACAGAGCTCTTTGAAATCACACAGAAATAAACATCATCGTGGCACTCGTTAAAGCCTGGCAACCATCTCAGAAGCAAGCGCCATACAGGTCACAGCTGCAATAAAGGTTTTGCTCTCCTAATGTATTTACTTTGAGGTTAATGGATGGAAGCACTTTTGGGAAGTAAGAAAACCCCCACTGAGTCAATAAGATCATCTGAAGCGACTGCAGAGGCAGCTCGAAGAATCACTTCCCATGCCAGGCTGCCCTGAGGCCTCTTACCAGATGGCTCTACTCATTGGAGCTGCCCTGCTCTCCTCCCTCTGCTTCTGTTCCTTCCACCCCAGGGTGGCCCCGGCCACCTCCTGCAGCACCGTTAGGACTGCAACTCGCCAGTCTGCTCCTAACAAGCACAGGAAGATCTGAGCTTTGTCGGAAGAAGCCTCAGTCAAATGGCAGCTCTAGAGACACTTCCAGGACCAGTGGGTACCACGTGTTGGCACAGAGCAAAGGTGCCTGCGGGCAGCCCTGTCTCCAACATGGGTCAGGCCAGGACTTCCCAAAGAATGGAGACCATGGGGCTAGAGTGAGGGTCTCAACTAACAGAGGGGCAAGAGGTCATGGAGGAGAACGGGAGGATGACAGGCCTGGGTCTCTGGCCACCGAACAGGAAGTAATGGCGGCTGGGACATAGACCAAGCAAAGCAGAGAGCAGGAGACGCCGCACCAAGGCCTCTGGCACAGGCAGAAGCAGGGAGTCGCAGGTGGGCCATCCGCCATGACCACACTTCAAATTTTTTCACCCAGTCTCCACCATGAGAATCAGAATATTCCTTCTAGAAATAAGGCTATTTCAGAGTGGAGGGAGGAGAACATACATTAGGGTGAAAACTGGTGGATTCCTGGGAGACCATCATCAGCTCATGAGTGTGCCTGCTATGTTAAAACTGTTATTTTTATTTTTCAGTTACAATTGACATTCAATATTATTTTATATGAGTTTCAGGTGAATAGCATAGAGATTAGACATTTATATGATTTTATGAAGTGATGCTCCTGATAAGTCTAGTAGCCACCTGACACCATGCATAGTTATGACAATATTATTTACTAATAGAGGCCTGGTGCATGAAACTCGTGCACGGGGGTAGGGGTGGGAGTGAAGGGGGTCCCCTCAGCTCAATCTGGACCCTCTCCAATCCGTGACACCTCAGACATCCCTCTCACAATCCAGGACTGCTGGCTCCTAACTGCTCACCTTCCTGCCTGCCTGATTGCCCCTAACTCCCCTAACTGTGCCCACCCCCCTTTCCCCGCCAGCCTAATAACCCCTAACTGCCCACCCCTGCCAGCCTGGTTGCCCCAACTTCCCCCTCCCTTGCTGTCCTGGTCACCGCTCACTGCCCTCTTCTGTTGGTCTGATCACCCCTAACTGCTCACCCCTGCCAGCCTGGTTGCTCCAACTACCCTCCTGCCAGCCTGGTTACCCCCAACTGCCCCACCCCCTGCTGGTCTGGTCACTCCTCACTGCCCTCCTCTGTCGGCCTGATCACCCCTCACTGTCCACCCCGCTGGCCTGGTCATCCCACACAGCCTGCTGGTCAGTCGTTTGGTCGTCCCTCAATAACACCCCTCCTGGCCTTGTCGCCCCACACAGCCTGCTGTTCTGTTGTTACTATGAGGGCTTTGTGACCAATTTGCATATTACCCTTTTGTTAGTATAGACAGTCCCTGTGCTATACTTTACATCCCTGTGACTATATTCTAACTACCAATTTGTTCATTTTCATCCCTTCACCTTTTTCTCCCCCCACCTCCTTCACTTTGCTCCCATCTGGCAAACATCAGTCTGTTCTCTGTATCTATGAGTCTGTTTTTGTTGCTGTTTTTGTTTGTTTGTTCTAGCTCGTTAGATGCCATAAAACTGAAGTTGTTTTAAGTTAGGTATTGACTCCTTTTGAACCAAGTTCTTTAAAAACAAACACAGCAATAAAGTGTCACTTTAAAAACTCAATAATGAGTACAAACCAAAAACGTTAATCTGGAAGTAGCCACAGGTACTTTAAAAATGGCAAAAAAAAAAAAAAAAAAAGCTTTTCTTCCCCTGCCCCTCCTCTGGCCCTGAGAACCTGAACCATTAATGCTACTGACAGAAGGAAGTGGAGTGGTTCGTGTGGAAACTGCCCCTGGAGCCAAGGTCCCCAGCAACCGTTCAGGAGGCGCTGGCTACACAGCAGAAACCTCATCGCAGAGTGGCCCAGGGCAGCCGGTGAAACTTCAGCCCGAGAACTTCCTGGAGGGCCCAGGGCAGGAGCAGCCCGCAGAGCGGCCCTCACCCAGGGATCCCATTAAAACTCGCGCTCAAAGCACATCACAAAGCTACCCGCAGCCACTGGTTTGCCTGCAAAGCTTTCAGGGGAGTGAAGCATTTCTAATGACTCACTACAGGGTTATTGCCCATGAGCTGGGCCTAATAACAGAAGGCAACCCATCCCCTTAAGAACCAAGAGCCTAACTCGTATTTGCCCAGGGATCAAGGCAAGGCCAGTCATTGGCCACTACCTTAGAAAACACCCGCCTTCTCACTGAGGTCCGTACTGCTCAGCAGTAGTGGAATTAAGGGTTTTCAAATGATTTAAAGTAAAATGCCACAGTCTAGTGTAGACTATGCTCATCTTTATAAAAGCATCACTGAAAAGTCCAGTCTCACTGGGCTTCTTGTTTGTTTGTCTCTTTGTTTTGACGCTGGCTTTTACAACCTGCAGGCCTATGGCCTGAACTGGCCTGCGCTGTGTCCACAGTACACACTGCCTGACAGCGAGCTTAGAGAAGGATCTGAAAACAGCCCGAGTATTTACACATCAAACACCCATGCAATAAAGAACAAAATGTACAACGTACCTGTGTGCAAACATGGCTCTCTATAACTTAATTTATGTATCAGAGATTTCCCCTCCCTGTTGCCTTATTTCTCTCATATATTTAAAACCATGAAATACGGTATGATCAGGACTGCATGCAGACACATACACACACACCTAACTGTCAACTTTTAAACATCTAAAACATCAGCAAGACAGACTTGTCCACTGAAACTACACTCAGTTCATTAAGCACTGTCCATCTCAGTGATTTCAAGGCCAGAGATCAAGTTACCCCGTGGTTTCCAACTCTCCCTAATGAGAATGCCAAACTAAAGAACGGCAGGCAGGTTTAAACTTTCCTCATCTGTTAACTAGAGGAATTCCCCAGATATTTAGGATTCAAACTGTGTTCTGCAAACAGATGCTTACGTGCCATTCCCAAAACAACACGCTCTTCGAGGAAAAGCAAGTTCACTGTACGTTGCCAGTAGCTTCAGGTACTTGCAGATACGAAACACTGTACAGTTGCCAATAGCTTCAGGTACTTGCAGATACGGGACAATCTGTAAGTGCAGACAACACTCTTGGCCTGCGTTACTGAACAGGCCTAATGACTCAGGAATGTTCTAGGCAGCAGGAGGAGGTCCAATGAGTGTTTTTCACGGCAGCCTAGATGAATCAGTGCAGACTCAGAGTTCAAGGCAGTCAGAGAAAACCCTGTTCTGGAAATCCGAGCCCTGATTACTTGTTCATAAGATCCACTGTTCTCTTTCTGGAAACAGGGACTCACTGTTTACAGCTTTTAACAATAGTGAGGTGTAGTAAATAGAGATACTACAGTTCAACTGGATGTCTCACAGGAAGAGAGTATGTCTCCCAAGACCAAGCCACTAAAAGACAAGAGAGAAATCCCTGGGAAGGCTGGGAGAGAAATGGCTTTAGGTTCACTCCTGTAAGAGAGACAGCCCTAACTCCCTCTTCCCCCGCCTCTCAAGTGTCAGGGCTGCTAACCAAGGCGAAGGCGGGTGAAGAGGGAGCCTCCCAGTGCCATGCCCTCCAGGTGCCACAGTGGGCTCCTGCCACCATTCTCCCGGCATGTGCCAGGCCAGACTGGGTGACTCACTAGAACCCGCATGGCTCAGTGACCGACAGGTGCGAGGCAGAAGAGCCTGGGGAGTGCATGAAGGGGAAAGCACAGGCGGTGTTGGTTAGGTGATAAAAAGGAACATGCCTTCAGTGCTGACCCAGTTCTCTGAACCACCAGATGCGTTGCAGCACATGACTTCCCACAGTCCTGCGCCCCACGGGCCTTGGGAGAACACGCCCACAGGTGGCAGAGAAAGTCCTGCCAAGCTCTCCCATGACAATTCTGGGTCCCAGCATGAAATATGGGCCAGGCAATGTCTGAGGGAAGGGCTCACCCCCAGGTTACGGGTGAGCTCAACAGCCACCCTTCCAGCCCCGCTGCTCCACCCTTGCAGACCAATGAGCTCATCCAGAAAGGCAGCATCGGGAGTGGTTCAGCCTGGAGCCAGACTGTCTGGATTTGAATCCTGGCTGGAGTCCTTGGGCACCTCTGCACCTCAGTTCCCGTTCGTCAAGTGGGGTACTAATGGTGCCGACCACATAGGTTTGTTGTGCAGATCAATTAAGTAAAATAAGTAACAGGTTTAGAACAGTGTTTGGCACATGACAAGTACTCCATTCAGGTAGCCTCTTCTTCCTGGACCAGGGTCCAGCTTCCACCCCTTAACCCCACATCAGCATGGCCATTTAGGACTTCCTGTTCGGGGGCCCACCTGTCCTGTGGGCGATTAGCCTCATCTTCGCATACCAGCTTACCCCATGGAAAAGGAGTCCTGTGGCAGAAAGCATAAAATGGAGCCAGACCTCCTTCAGTGCTACCACCCTGCTGGACCATTAACCAGCTCAAGTGTTCGGACAGCGAACTTCCCTGAAGTGGGAGTGATCAAAGGATCCACCTCACAGGGCGCGACCAAACCCATGCATGTAAAGCAAGGTATAAACGTAAGTACTCGACAGGTGGTGGGAATCAATACTATAATTATCATAGTGGTTAACACTTATGCTTCTGTTCTTGAAGGTCTGTTCGTCTCCACACGGCCACACATACACCCAATCACCTTCTAATATTGTAACTCACTGTAGTCTACAGTTTGTCAAATGGCTGAGGGATAGGTGGGGAGGAGGAGGGACACTAGTAGGAAGCAGGTTAAATGTGGTTTCTGCTCTCGGCTCTCCACTAACTGGGGTGTGAGCCCCCTAAATACGCTGGCTTCACCGTCTCACGTACAGAATGAGAGGGGATGCTCTGACATCACCACCGTCACTTTGGGCTCCCAAAGTCAGCCACTTTGAGCACATGACCACCTTCACCACTTTCTCCCAGACCAGGGAGAGGTGGCTCTCCAGGATCCTGGTTGGATGGGAGACAGGGACCCCCTTAGGTTATGACAAAGGCCAAGTGCAGAGGCAGAAGAGGCCTCACCTGATCACAGAGCAAATGAAGCAAGGAAGGGCTGGGCATGCCCTTGGGCAATGCACAGGGCCATGAGCCAAGGGCCTGGGCTAGACTGGCTCCTCCTTGGGCCTTTTTTCCTGGGGTGGAGAACCCACATCGAGCCCTTCACTCCCAGTTCCCGAGTGTCTCAGTCTTGGGAACACAGCAGAGCAGTTCCACTCCAGTCTTTTAAACAGTTGGAAATGAGGCCTCCCCTGTCCTCAGCATCAGAGATGGAGCCTGCTCTGAACCCTTCTCAGTTCTGAAAATCCACACTCCTAAACGGGTCTTTCCTTTCTTAGGGACTTTTGCCCCTGTTCTGGAGAAGTGAAATGCTTGATCATGAAGAAATTCATAGCCATATGCCAGAGGACATGGTAGGACACAGAGTTTGAGTCACTTTTCAATAAAGGGTGCCAACCGATGAACAAAAGCATCTCAGTGTGCGTTTCTCCAGCGGGAGAAGCTGAACACAGAGAACCCATTTTCAATGCTTTGGTTTCAGACAGGACTCAAAAGTCATATCCCTTTTCTTTCAAAACATAAACCGTATGAAACTGTCCCATAAAATTAATGTTTGCTGCTATTTATTCTCCGCTTCTTGGTGAATTATTAAAGTGCAATTCTCTCATCTGTTATAAATGGCTCCAGAAGATAGAGTTGCATCTATCCAGGAGCACTTATTTCTGATGAGTATTCTTATTAATGATCTAATAAAATGTCTCATTTTGTTATGATCAACCAAATGATTCAAACGATGTTTAAAAATTCAATACTCCAAACCAATAGCCTGCAGAGCTGACATTAATTTAAAGTGATTTTCAATTTTTACGTGGCATTAACAGTGAAATCATAGATAGACTTTTTTTCTGAAACCTTTTTTCTTTTCAAATTTGGTACCACTCAGCCGACGTGGCTCAGTGGTTGAGCATGGACCTATGAACCAGGTGGTCATGGTTTAATTCCCAGTTAGGGCACATGCCCAGGTTGTGGGCTTGATCCCCAGTAGAGAGTGTGCAGGAGACAGCCAATCAATGTTTCTCATCATTGATGTTTCTCTCTGTCTCCCTTCTTCTTTGAAATGAATAAAAAAATATTTTTAAAAAATGTTGGTCCCAATGCTGTCAAAGGCAACGTTTTACCAACGTTCGGTAAAATAGATTTGATTATAAAGATAAGCACAATTAGCAGAGGCCAGAGATGAGAGGTTTTGGCAAGACAAATTATTTGGCGGTCAACCACACACATCCCAGACTGGTAGGCTGGCTGTGGGCACGGAGTGTGAGAACAAACCTATGTCAACAGCAAGAATACTCACAAGTAAGTCCAGTTTCACTCCTAACTTCCTGGCCTTTGTCCCAAACTGCCGTTTGGTGGAGGTGGCTAGTGGAGGTGGCTATTCATAAAAGCAAGGGCTAAACCCGATTGAGCCTTTGTCATGGGGCAGGAACCAAAATGCAGACTTGGAAGGATGGTTATGTGTAGGTGGGAAACGAGAGGGTGTGTGTGTGTGTGTGTGTGTGTGTGTGTGTGTGTGTGTGTCTGTGGTTTCTTTCTCTCCCCCAAAAGAAACCAAGGGCCCAGAGGCTTAAAGGGACAGAAGCAATGGATTTCTGAGATAATGGGTGAAACTGCACCAATTCTCCAAACATAGCTCTTATTTTTCCCAGGACCCAGAATATGTGATTTCTTGATTTTTCTTTTGTTCTTGTCTCGTAAAACCACACCCTTCTTTGAAAGTAATGTTCATTAAATAGCTGCTACACCTAAAGCACTTAAAAAGGAGTCTGACATTGCCAGCTTCCCTAACTGGAGAATTCCTGTAGATAGGCATTTGTTGAGACTTATTTACCACTGGGAGCAGCAACAGCCAACTTCAGCTGGACGAAGCACTGAGGTTTAAAAAGAGAGGCCAGGGAGGTGCCTCTAGGTGCCAATACCATGTTCAAGATCTGACTGTCCAGGGTGTGTAGAGCACTATGCTGGGGGATGGGGTGGTGAGGGCAGGCACAGACACAAAGACACTCGTACTTCCTCAAGAAATTGTCACGGAAGTTGGGATCAGGAAGCTCAGATACTGAGGCCACCGAGGAGCATGACCAGCCACAGACACGGGCATGCTGGGTGGCGAGGGGCAGCATGGGAGGGGGAGAATCTTGAGAAAACTATAAAGATTTATCAGGAATATAACAACTGTGAAGTAAATCAACAGTTAGTTCATTCATATGAGAGAGCCACAGTTGGGATGGGGGTGGGAAGCCTGGAGTTTTTTGCTTCTATTGGATAGCCCCAGGATGGTCGCACAAAAACCCTTCTTATAAGAAGGCTAACGGGCTGGATCATGCCAGTATTGTTTGTTTTCTGAGCCAAAGTGAAGTGGCAGATAACACTCGGGGTTGTGTGTGTGTATCAATAAGTAGAAATGATGTTTGAAAGGGTGAAGGATATTTAATCCAGGAATATCTGCTAGCTAGTTATTATGATGAATTTAAATAGAAGAATGAAAATTAACCTTATGTCCCAACTCCTCATACCTATTCAAATTTATTTTTTAAATTACAGGATTATTGCGAAATTTTAAAAATGATTTCAAGAAACTTGGGTGACTTTTATGGGACTCTGAGTTTCTGGTCCAAATTTCTTTCTTTCTTTTTTTTTTTTTTTTAATATACTTTATTGATTTTTTACAGAGAGGAAGGGAGAGAGATAGAAAGTCAGAAACATGAATGAGAGAGAGAGATCGATCAGCCGCCTCCTGCATGCCCCCTACTGGAGTTGTACCGCAAGCAAGGTACATGCCCCCAACCGGAATTGAACTTGGGACCTTTCAGTCCGTAAGCCGACGCTCTATCCACTGAGCCAAACCAGTCTCGGCAGGTCCAAATTTCTATGAAGAAAATTCCTAGGCGACATCACATTTAAGGGACAAACGTGCTCCGTTTGCCATCAAGTACACCCGGTGCGGAGGCTTGGGCCCTGGCAGGGCTGCTGTGCCCTCTGTGACTTCCATCCTGGAGCGCAGTCTCCTCTGGTCCCGAGACTGTGGTGAGTGCAGGTTGTTACCATTTAAAGTGGTGATTTGCACTTGACAGAATTCATGTGTACTAATCCGGCTCAGGAAAAAGCTAATGACCACACTCAGGGAAGAGTTTGTGTCTATCAAGTGCGATTCCCCTAAGAAACTTGCAACTCTTTTTGCAACCTGCCTCTTCCCACTAAATTCTCTCTCAGGCCCTGACCACATGGGACCTTCTCAGAGAGGAAGGTGCACTAATGGCCGAGGCTGAGAAAACAACAAGCATTTTATCTCATCGTGTAAAGATATTTGATGCCTAGGAGAATCCCAATTTCCTCAACGGAAAGAAAGCAAAGCTGTCGCGGGCTGGCGGGCAGTGACCATTCCTCAGAAACCACCCTGCCAAATCCAGAAACCAAGCGGTGGAGTGATCTTAGTTTTGCCTCCAGACAGAGTGAAAGGCCACATTCACATGCCACCAACAGGAACTTCTGACGTCCATTCACTAGCCTGGTTCTGAGTTGGCGCTGGAACAGCAAAAGGACCATCCTCAAAAGAGTCACAGGCTCGTGGGGTGACAGACAGGACAGTAGGTGGGCACAGCACAGAGCGGCCATGGCCATGGAAACCGTTCTGTCTGGAGTGAGAGAAGGCCGCCAGGAACAAGTCCTGGGTGCCTGCCCAGCTGGGATCAGTGTCACCCCTGAACACACTGAGGAACATATCCTCAGAGGGGTTGGATAGATGTGTCTAATACATTATGCTGAGGAGCCCCTACAATATTTTCAGTATGAAAGTGCCAAATCAGACTGGCATTTTAATATATTTTATTGATTTTTTTTACAGAGAGGAAGGGAGAGGGATAGAGAGTTAGAAACATCGATGAGAGACAGACATCGATCAGCCGCCTCCTGCATGCCCCCTACAGGGGATGTGCCCGCAACCAGGATACATGCCTTTGACCGGAATCGAACCTGGGACCTTTCAGTCCGCAGGCCGACGCTCTCTCCACTGAGCCAAACCAGTTTCGGCCAGAATGGCATTTTAGAAATAGTCACCTGTGGGATACCTGCAAGGGTTAGGCAAGTACCAGGCAAGAGTAGACCTTCCCTGAATGAGTGTGTCTGCTGCACAAGCACTTTGCACACACAAGCTCGCAGAGGCGTGCACAGGCTCTGGGGGAGCTGAGCTCTGATCCAGGGACTGCTGCTGGGGATGTGGAGGGGCAGGAAGGGAGTGCACCTGGAGGGTCAGGAAGGCTGGTCAGGATGACCTTGCAGGGACCCAGGGGAGAAAGGGAAAGGCCTGGACGAACCGTGGAGGGGCCGTGGAGAAGAACTGTGCAGGGGAGACAACAGGACTTGGCACTACAGGCTCCGTAG
>PVJN01034596.1:0-22842 GCA_004026805.1 Lasiurus borealis | reverse complement strand
TTTCTTACTAGAAAAGTCTTTTGAAACAGTTAAAGCTTGTTTTTAGCTCATTATAGAAAGAAAGCATGAAATAGATGAGCCTGAAACATTGACTTTTATCCATCTTGAATTTCATGGAGCATCCAGAATGATGCATCTTTCCTTTCAAATATTTATCCATCAATTCCAGACAAGTAGTGTATGAGGCTATAAATAACAGACAGCTAGAACAGGAGAAAACAGTTTTTCTATTGCCTTGTGCTTAAACTGTCACTATGGCAGGAAATAATAACTGAATGCTGCATTATTTAAGGCAAGGTAATAGACCACTTCCTTTTAGAAGCAAATTACTTGAGGATCAGCTGCTTTACCCTCATAAACCAGAGATTCCTCAGTGAAAGACTACAGTTATGAGGTTTGATGTGAGGTGACTGCCAAACTGAATCCTAATGCTTTGTACACTAGAGAATGACTTCCATTGAGGATTCTGGTCATCGTTCATCATTAAACAAAGGTGTTGCCAAATGCCTACTTGCCCATATGGTAGGCAATGGGGTGCATTATAAACGCCTAGACATGGAGCTAGAATGATCTCCATTTGACTCTACTACTTCCGAGTATGATTCTGCATAAATTACCTACTGTCCTGAGATTCTTTTTTTGGCTTGTAAAATGCAAGTAGTAATACTAACTTAATTGCTGAGAGGATTAGGTTAAATAGTGTTTAAAAAGATCTGGACCTTATTTTTTAGTGCCAATAAGTAAATACTACCTATGTAGTATAAAACATCCAACACCTATGGATGATTTAAAGATCTCAAGATACAAGTTGTTGAGTTTGAAGAATACGTGTTGCAATTCCATAACCTGTTATAGAAGGTACCAAGGAAACAATGCTCTTTCCTGTTCCCTCTCTTTCTCTGATTTTTTTTAAACTCATAGTCTGTTACCCCAGAAGATCATGTCCTATTTGAACGTTTTACATTAAGCCCTAGCCTACACAATTCCTGTGTGTCAGATGTCTGTCTATTTTTAAAAAATAATGTGGTAAATGTATGAGAGCAGATCTGTAAACTAACAAGATTGTGCACAGGGATAGTGCTGGTTGACAATAGTGCTGGTTGGGGTTATTTGAGTGTCATTGCATTTAAAATACAAGTTCTATTCAATTAAATCATTATAATCTAGTATTTAAAAATCCACTATCGAATATGTCCTACTCTCAAATAAATGTATTTGTAATATTGTTCATGATTTACTTGCTTTTGGATGGTAGTCACAACAGTTTCCCAATCATAACTGCAAAATAAGTCTTTCATCTTTCCTTTCTGGCAGCAATTATTACTTTGGTCTGTAGGATAATAAACAGAGGTAGGTCAATAAGTAGAAAACAAAGTTCATTGCTGTGCTCTTTACTTTTAATCTTCTTCATTCTGGATAGATTAAGTTTATAGGTGATTGAGTTTTACTTTTTACAATTTTTACTCCATATTAAAATAGTTATCACTTTCCTTGATGTGCTATGAATTTAAATTTATAATAGTGTTTTTTATTGTTATAGGATCACACAGTGTTATTTTCAATATTTATTTGGGATTTTAATCACTCTTCAAGTCCTAAATTATCAGGATTTTATAAAATTAAATCGTATTTGATTTCTCATTAACACTATTTAGATATTTTAAAAACTATTGATAAAAACATGTCATTGCTACCAATTATTTTGATAGACATTTCTAAACTTTATTAATCTTTGAACATGTAAACATTAAAAAAGTCTACATTATTTTTTACTGAATAATCGTCTATCACTTTATGTTCAGTGAATGTTTCACTTCATGACAATCTATTTTGAAAATCTGCTGTAAAATAATTGGTATCATGTGGAGATTGGGCTGTACTGATCCTGTGCCAAGAAAATGAGCAGTTAGTTACCTAGGTTGCAAGTACTAAAAAGCAAGGTTCAGACTTGTTGCTTATATGTGGCTTTGACAGTGCCTAGTATTCAAATGTTTTTGGTGCTATCTACTTATTTACTTTTACAATTTATTAGCATTATTTTAAAGTAAGTAGGTATTTCCAAAATTAAGCAGTTTATTTGGAACATTGTAATGTTTTGACATTCACATGGCTATTGTTTAACAAGGAACATTATATTTTGCAATCTCTTTAGGATGTTTTTACCTGTTGATGATATTTTTACATGCAATCTGAAAGGATGAATATTCATTTACAGAATGATCTAGATAATGTCTTGAGAAACCTATTACTATTAAATTTCTGTGATTTCATAGAATGATTTTCAAGTCATTCCATTTACTATCCATAAAAGAAATACCATCACTGAAAACAGTCATCAGAATATTAAAATGCAAGTGTTATTATTTTCACGTTGAAGGCATTTTGCTTTTACTTAAAAGAAAAAATCTGAAAAAAAATGACCAAATGGTTAAAATAAAGCAAAACCAGTTTTTCTTAGCCAGATAATCAGAAATATATATAATGTTCACTGAATAATATTTATATTTGTGAAGAGTAGCCAAGTATAAGGACAGTTAAGTAATTTATAGCATACCTGTATATTAGACATCATACAACTTTTAAGAATATTTTATGAGTAGTTTATGACAGAGGAAATGTTCACCAAAAAAAGCTATGTTTAAAATATACAACTGTATATTCACTTTGATCTCAGTTTTAATGTATAGAAATATGCACATGCACACACACTTTCATATATATGCATATATGTCAGGGTTTAATAAAGCTGAGTATCACTTAATTTTTTCTGATAATGTTATTTACTTTTTCAAATCATGTTTTAGAAATAATATGGCCTTGAAAACAATCTTATGTACATTCCCATAGAACAGTAATCTTTTGAATATGTGGATGCTTGATCTTGGTGATTCTTTTATGAGTGCTGTTGCTGAAATAATGAAAGTGTGTAGTTTATTCTTAAAATAATAAACATTAAAAAATGCTAATTTTTTAAATGTATTTTATTTATTTATTACAGAGAGGAAGAGAGAGGGAGAGAGAGCCAGAAACATCACTGAGAGAGAAACATTGATCAGCTGCCTCCTGCATACCTCTTACTGGGGATGTGCCAACAACCAAAGCACATGCCCTTGACCAGAATCGAACCTGGGACCTTTCAGTCCACAGGCTGAACCTCTATCCACTGAACCAAACCGGATAGGGCAGAAAATGCTCATTTTTATGTAAAATAAATATGTATCAATAAAAACACTAATTATGTTTTTAAATAAAACTGCAGTAACTTGGTGGTTATTGCATTTTACCCCTTCAAACAGGCTGCCTTTTACTGCTATTTAAATGAGATGTAAATAAAAATAATTGTTTTTGTTTTGGTTATTCAGATGCATAACACAAGTGTATGGTGTTATTTTTAAAATAATGGCAAGATTTTAGGCTTTTCTGTATGGCCTTCATACACAGGCAATTATGACATGTCTAGTTTATATCAGGCTCTTTGATAGGCCAAGGAGATAATAAAAGGAATAAGAAATGACAATTTTACTAATATATTAGAAGTACATAGAGAGTTATGGGACAAAGAAACCTAACTCTAGCTGCAGATATTAAGGAAGGCTATAATGATGCATCTCAACCTGATTGGAAACAGTGCTCAAGAATTAAGGAAGTGCCAAAACCAGTTTGGCTCAGTGGATAGAGCATCGGTCTGCGGACTGAAAGGTCCCAGGTTCCATTCCGGTCAAGGGCATATACCTTGGTTGCAGGCGCATCCCCAGTCTCTCTCATCGATGTTTCTAACTCTCTGTCCCTCTCCCTTCCTCTCTGTAAAAAATCAATACAATATATTTAAAATAATAATGATAATAATAATAATAATAATAATAATAAAGATTGAAGGAAGAGAGTGAATGGCATTTTTACATGCATGACCATATGAGCAGAAATACATCCATGCACTTGGAGAAATTACAGAAGGAAGATTAGGCTGTTGAAAGAAACTGCTAATATTATGTTAAGAGTATGAGATAATCAATTAAGGAAACTGTATATGAATATCATATTACAGTCATAAAAATGTAGGTATAAAATATGCTTCTGCATATTAACACCATATTCAGAAATAGTAAAGGAATTGTTCCACGTGAATGAATTTTCCAATAAATGTTTATGGAGGGACACTTTATTCATTCTTGAAAAATATATATTGCACTACCTTTTGCTTCATTAAACAAACATGTTTTTCCCTGTGACTGTTTTGCTTCTTTTGGAGTTTTTGAAGTTTATATATAGTTGTGTCTTCCTGGACTATCTATTTGGATAGCTAGCACTATTTGTCCTTTCTTTTAATAGCTTTATTTTTGTCATTCTCATGATTGCTCTTTTTACTCATCTTTCTCCTGCTAAGAAGCCCTGAACTTATTTCTGCTAGTCCTTCTACAGCCTATCTTCTTTGACTTAATAAACTTTGGAACTTATGATAAATCCTTTGTTGAGTTAAAAATCTTTGTCACTTATTTTCTGGGTTGCTTAATCAAGGCTGATAGCATTACACTATAGATTATTTTTAGACAAGAGGCCTGATGCATGAAATTCATGCAAGAGTAGGCCTTCCTTCCCCTGGATGCCTCCACTGGCTTCCCTCAGGCACCTGGGACCTGGGCTTCCCTGCAGCCTCAGCTTTGTCTGGAAGGTCATCCGGAAGGACGTCTGGTTTAATTAGCATATTATACTTTTATTATTATAGAGAGATAATTCTAATGTTTTTTAAAACATTGTTCATATGCATTGTACAATAAGATTATATATTATTGAGTTCTTTCATATGATGGAACTTTTCATATCATGTAAAAAAAAGGCAAATTAATCCAGGGGTTCTCCTAAAAGAATTTTGAAAATTATGCATCTTCTTGCATATTTTAAAAATACATGTTGAGGCTTTTTATTAGTTTAATTGTTGCACAACATGAAATTTCTTGTTAATATTGCTATTAATTGTATCTAATGGAATTTAAATATCGTAAGAATTTCACACCTGTCATCATTTATGTAAAAATACTCGAGCAAGCTCTTTATTAACCAGAAGACATACGTAATTATTTTCCTCTTAAAATCATGTTAAGCAGATAGTGTTTAGAAGTCCTGAAGCATGTATATTTAACTTCCTTCCATTACCTCTCACGCTATCCTTTTGTGACCTCCTGCCAAGGTAAACCTTTAAAAATAGGTGAGAGTGCCCAGCTGGTGTAGCTAAGTGGTTGAGTGTTGAGCCAGGAACCAAGAAGCCACTGGTTCGATTCCCCATTAGGGCACATGCCCAGATTGTAAGCTAAACCCCCTGTGGGGTTCGTGCACGAGGCAGCTGATGATGTTTCTCTCTCATTGATGTTTCTCTCTCTCCAGCCCTCTCCCCTTCTATCTAAAAAATCCATACAAATGTGGTGTGTTTTTTTGTCAATATGCATCAGGAAGAGGAGAGATTGGCATACAATTTGATGTGGTCTAGAAATGCCAAAGGTCCTAAAGACTTCTTAATCAGTGTTTCCCATCTGAACCACCGGAGCTGCAATCGGCTCCCAAGCTCCGTTCTTAGCTCCTGTCCTTAACTGCCTTTCACGGGCCCTGACAAATGTGCTCTGCCAAGTGCCCAGTCAAAAAAGAAAGAATTGGTTCTCCTTTAGCCCTGCTTCACAGGAGAGCTCCAATCCTTGGAGTCCTGGAAGATCATGTCTGGGGAACTAGTTATTGGCCCTCTGAGGTTTCTTTAAACAGACAAAGCGCCCAGGTCACTGTTATAAAGTCCTGGTCAGAATGTGGGGAGAGGAAAGGGGTGGTCGGCCTCCACCCAGAGAAGCCTTGTTAGGTGGAGGGAAGTCTGTTCTCCTTTCTCTCCTGAGCCTTGACAGTGGGGATCAGCCAGATGAGCCAGTAGGGGTGCTGGCCCCAGGGCTCCATTCAGGCCCATGATCTCTGGAGAGCAGGGCAAGAGTCTAGGGTATCTTGCCCTCAAGGTACCTGTTGCCTTTAGCATTCCTGATCTCTAGGCCAGGTTTGAGCCAGGCATAGGAAAGTCAATTAAGCGACTGGCCTTGCATGTTGCCAGTGGAAGACTAAAATCTGGGGTGATTCAGTGAATAGGGGAAGCCGTTCAGCTTTTGACAGCTTGATTCCAATTCTGGGAAAAAGATCACCTAAAGGAAAGCTGTTAAGAAATGTATGCTGACACGTCCTAAATGTATGCTGATCTCAGGGCCCACAAACTAAACTCCCTGAGTCAGGATCACCTGCAATGTATACTCTAAGCTCCTCGGATGCCTCCTCCCCTTCTCTGGGTTAGGAACCATTGTCAGATTGCTTGTCATCTGGATGGCTTGTTTCAATTAAAAATCATATCCAGAATAAAAATATAATTTCATTGTATTGAAAATATAATTCTGAGAATGAAAAGTGTTTATTAATGATACTATGCCCTTGTTCAAGATTTATGAAATGGTTCTTGCAATGACAGACACTGTTTAAAGTCCAGGGAGTAGATTCCCTTTTCTCCTAAATATTATATTCTAGTGGCAATAGGATGGCTGGGACAATATACAAGTAAACAAATCCTATATAATGTGCAAATTGACCATACCTCTGCAATGCCCACGAGCCAATCAGAGCGAGTATCAAAATTAACACGATAAATATGGCATAAGCCATGGAGCTGGAGCAAGTAGAAGTCTTCGGTTGCTCCCGGCGAAGGAGGAAGACAAGCTTTCCGCCTTCTCTGGCTGGCACTGGCCTCTGCTCAAGGATATGAAGTTTCAATTATAGAAGATAAATAAACCCCAGATACTTGCTTCTAGCTGGCCTTGGTTTCCTCTCATGGAGGTGCTGAAAAAAAAAAGAATAAAGGAGGGGCTGGGAACTTGGGTCACTGGGGGGCATGGCCAGCCTGCAAATAACCCTCAACCCCTCACCCAGGCTGGCCAGGCACCCAACAGGGACTCCCACCCTGAAGTGGGTGTGGCCAGCCTAAAAACAGTCCTCAGCCCCTCAACCAGGCTAGCCACACACCCCCAGGGGGAACCCTCACCACATGGGGCATGGCTGACCTGCAATGCACCACAAGCCCCTTGCCCAAGCCGTCCCATGCCCCAAGGGAACCCCCATCTTGATCTGGGACACCCTTCAGGGCAAACCAGCCGGCCCCCACCCAAGTACCAAGCCTCTATCTATACTAATAAAAGAGTAATATGCTATTTAGACTAGGAGACCTTCTAGGAAAACTTCTGGACATTCTTCTGGACAAAGCCATTGTGGCAGGGCTGAGGGAGAGGTGATTAGAGGCCAAGAAGAGAGGGTAGTTGTGGGTGATCAGGACAGGATGGGGCAGCAGTTGTGGATGATCAAGCTGGTGGGGGGATGGGGCCATTGAGGGTAAGCAGATCAGCAGGGGTCCAGTTAGGGGTGAGCAGGCTATCAGTGAGGGTCAGTTGGAGGTGATTAGGACATTGGGGGGAGTAAGAAGGTCAGCAGAGGGGGGGTAATTGAGGGTGAGCAGGCTGGTATGGGGGGCAGTTGGGAGCAAGTAGGCCAGCAGTAGAGTGGTTAGGGAAAATCAGTCAGGCAGGCAGGCAGGTGACTGGTTAGGAGCCAGCAGTCCTGGATTGCAAGAGGGATATCTGACTGATGGATTAGACCCAATCCCTGTAAAGTGGCAGTAGGACATCCTTCAAGGGGTCTGAGATTGGAGGGTGCTGGCCAGGTTAAGGAAACGTGCTCCCCCACCCCATGCACAAATTTTGTGCACCAGGCTAATAGTAAGTAAATAAGATAATCATAAATACTGAAGTGATTTAAAGAGAAAACAGAATGCCCACAACATGAGAATGCCCACAACATATTGACCTAGGAACATTAGAAATTTCTATATGATGATTTAGTTTCTTTGCTGTGTACTGCTTTTGAAGATACTACTATTATTGAGTATGCATAGTCAAAATAAGAAGCCCATTTGAAGTGCTTGGTATCTAAGGGTTGCAATATCATATTGCTATTTAGATACAACAGTGAAGTCACAGGAGCTCCAATGATTGCTGACCTTGAACTTAACAGTAGTTAAAGCAAGCAGAATACATAACAAAGAATACATGGAGCCGTAGCTGGTTTGGTTCAGTGGATATTGCATTGGTCTGCGGACTGCAGGATCCCAAGTTTGATTCTGTCCAAGAACACATGCCTTGGTTGTGGCTCGATCCCCAGTGAGGAGCATGCAGGAGGCAGCTAATCAATGATTCTCTCTCATGGATGTTTCCCTCTCCCTCCCTTCCTCTCTGAAATCAATAAAGAAATATATATTTTTAAAAAGAATACATGGAAAGAGGATAGGATGGAGATTGAAAAGATTCTGTATTTCCTTTCTTTCTGCTACAGACAGCAGAGATTTCCCTTTAGCTCAGTTCATGAAAATGTAACAAATTTAAGGTTACTGCCAAATTGACATAGTTTTGTTGTGTTTATTACCAAAGAGGTCCACTTAAACATGACCTTCCTGAGAATAAACTTCTTTGGTGGTAAATCATTTGCTCATAATTATTTATTGATTGATTGAAATTATCAGTGAGATATTTTTAAGGGTTGAACAAAGATAAATGATAAAAAATTTCTGATTTAAGTAAATTGATGGTCTGACAAAAGATATTCAAATTATATTCACATTTATTTGGTGCAAGAATATATTTATGTGGTTTAAAGGGGCATAAATAAAATGAGATAAAAGTTCAAAATGAGGGAATTAATTTTCAGTAGAAAGGGAAAAAGAAAAAACTATGAATGGGAACAACTGAGGAACACCTTAAAGGAGAGACATATCACAAGGTGGGGAATGCAATGAAGGGTATCCAGGTAGGAGATGTAGAGTAAGTATAAGCAAGTACATAGGAATGTATAATTATCTGTTTTTATTGATTTGAGAGAGAGAGGGAGGGCAGAGGAAGTGAGAGACAGAAACATTGATGAGGGAGAAACATTGATTGGCTGCTTCGAACACCACCTGCTGGGTACCAGGCCTGCAACCTGGACATGTGCCCAGACTAGGATTCAAACTGGCAGCCTCTTCTCAACCAATTGACCCCCAAAGGCCAGGCAGGAAGGTATAAGATTGTTTAAGAAACATAGACCACAGTTATTGGTGCTCAAGAGGAATAATATAAACAACTTTGGGGAAGATTAACAATATTGTGGGAGACTAGGAATATCCCCTGATGTGGGAACCTCTTTCCACGTCCCGTGTGGTTCAGGGTTCCCGGTTCAGAGTTCGGGTTCTGAAGGAGGCGTGCACACGCAAACGAAAAGGGAGACTAGAAAATATTAATTTGGCGATATTGGGGGGCCAGGTGGGAGCCTTCCTGTAATGGAAAGGACTGCCACTTGCTCTGGCCTTTTTTTCCCTTTTATTAAGGCTTTGGGACACACCCCTAGCCTTTAGGCAGGAAATAACAAAAACAGAATTAACATGAAACAAACAGGTAGAGGCTGCTTCAGCTAACAATGTTTCAACTAAACAGTGAGTGATTAGCTCTGACCTTTCAGAGCAATTAAGGTTGACCAGCCTTCTGGTCTCCTGTTTACATCCATTTAGTGAGAACAATGTTTGGTTTCCCACACCCTGAGTGGGCCCTGAGACTATCTCTATATGATTTTTCTTTCTTGGGAGATGCGGATAGGATTTTTAATATGAGCATTAGCTGTTGTTTTTAAACAGGGTTTGCTAAGAGATGTGTGCCTCTTCTAAAAAATAAAGGGCAAACAGTGGAAGACATGTCGTCTGTAAATTCTTTATTGAAAGCACTTTTTGATGAAAAATTATGCCTCTTTTGAAAATTTTGTTTACAGATTCCACTTCTAAAAGAGATGACAGGAGACCTGAGTTGTGACTGGGATCCATGACAGGGGCACTTTCTCTGGAAAGTAATGGAAGGATGGGAGTGCCTTTTCTTTCTTTCTGCCAGCCTCTCAGGCAGGCAGGGATCCTAAAACAAGGGCAGCTCCTGGTCACTCACTGAATACAGAGAGAGTGGCTCTAGCTCTGGGCTGAGTTCACACAAAAAAAGAACCCTAATCTCAGGTAGCAGGAAGGAAGAGCACAGGATAAATTGAGGCATATAAAGGGAGAATGAGTGAAGAATGGAATCCATCTCAGTCTTTTGGTGTCTTGTAATTTCTACTTTGTTGTGATAAATATTAAATATAATGTGTCCATAATCGTCCCTAAAATATTTGGACTCAGATTTTAGTGAAGTAAATGCTAAAGCGTTTGAGCTTTGTTTTAACAGGTAAAGAACTTGAAAAATTGGCACTTTTTTTGTTCATATTGTTTTAATTGCAAGAATGCCTTGCTCAGAGTTGTGTATTAAAAGCTTTTATTTGATGTTTATGTGAAAAATTGGTTTGGAGGAGAAGAATCTATGCCCATGTAATTGATAATATTTTCCCCTTAGAAATACAGTTTTCTAATGCACTGTAAAACTTCTAAAGATAACTTATTTTTATAAAGTGTTTTTTTTTCATATATATATTAGAAATCTTGGGTTGATTTAAATATATTTTCTGGCAAGGCCATTATATATTTTATAGGTGTACTTTCCAGTATCAACCTGATTAAGAGAATTTCAACCTTATATACTATGTCTGAAAAACAGAATTCATGCATATGTTAAAGGAAATTACAGTTTAGGGTGGATTCATAATGGTATTGCCATCAAATTTTATGGATCAATGAAGAGTATTAGGCTTTCTGGAACCATGCTGATTTTATAAAGGACTTAGGTGTAGAATGAATATATAATTTCTTTTTGCTAGCCACAGAGTCTAGATAGTGGATGGAAAATAATGCAAGCAAGCTTTCACATTATATTAATCAGTATGAAAAAATAATCTTAGAAGCTTCCTTTATTTCTAAATGTACTTATTTCCTAATGAGTGAATTAGAAAATGGTGTTTCAACCGCCCTGAAAAATCAGTTTATCCACTGGCACTCAGCTGAGACCATACACCAAATAAAACACTGAAGTGTTTTCAATGAGGTTTTATAATCAGAACTAGAAGCTTGGTGCATGAAATTTGTGAATGGGTAGGGTCCCTAGGCCTGGCCTGTGATCAGAGCCGATCTTCCCTGGCTTCTGGCAGCCGTCCCACCCCCTGCCGCCACTGCTTGTTGCCCACTGTGTGTGGAGTGACTGGTGGGGCGATTGGGGCCCTAGTGCTGCCCATGTTTGCTGCCACCTAGTCCCGATTCCCTGTTCCCCATCAGGAGATCAGAGCCTACAGACCAGGGGAAGGACCGAGAAGTTAGCCAGCAGGCCCTGATTGAGCAGTTGGGGCCTGCAGGCTGTGGGCAGCTCCTGTTTTGAGTATCTACCTCCTGGTGGTTAGTGTGCATCATAGCAACTAGTCATCCTGCCATCCATTCGACTTGCATATTACACGTTTATATATACACTTAGAGACCCAACCATGCTAGGAGGCGCCCCACAGAGAGGCCGGCACCCTAGTCTGATTTGCATAGCATTGCCCTCCATGGGAGTCAGGCCAGATGGCAATGCTTGGGGCCGAGACCCAAGCCTGACTCGTGCATCACTGGCCGCTGCAGGAGTCAGGCCAGACTGTTCGTGTGGGGGGCCCGGACTGCGACTGACTCACGGCTTCCCCCGGTCCCTCTGCCTGTGTCCGTTCTGGGGCCACCCAAGTCACTGTGCTGTCTCAGGCAGGCCCCCATGCCTCTGTCTCCATCTCTGCTCTTGGCCTTACCTGTGTGTGTAACCTCCTCCTGTCTGGTGTGACCTGTTATGGAGTCCTGGCCAAATTTGCATATTACCTCTTTATAATATAAACTGGAGGTCTAGTGCACAAATTTGTGCATAGGTGGGGTCTGGTTGGCCCGGCCCCAATTGGGGCAGATTGGGGCTCAGCCTGTAGGGAGGAGGAGATGGCAGGAGATTAGCCAGCTGGCCTGCCCCTGAATGGGTTGGGTTGACATTCATTGGCCAGTGGCCTGGGGGAGGGGCTATGGATGGTTGGCCAGCAGGCCCTGCCCCTGACCAGAGTGGGGGACCAATATGGGGTAGGGCCAAGTGTGGGGAGGGGCTGCAGGAGGTTGGTTGGTTGTCCCTGCCTCCTATTGGGGTTGGGGGTTGATCTGGGATGGAGCCTACCAGGAGAAGGAACTATAGGCCAATCAGGCTGGTAGGAACCCATAAGGGTTGGGGATGGCTGGTGGGAGGTGTTGCAGGAAGTTGACTGGCCAGCCCCACCCTCCAATGGGGGGGAGGGTGCTGCTATAAGGGGTGGAATGATTGGGGGAAGGGGCTGCAGAAAGTGGGTTGGCCAATCCCCCCCTATTGGGGTGGGGGTGTGATCAGGGGTGTGCTGGCCGGGAAAGGGGCTGCGGGCCTATCATGGTGGGACAGATTGATGGGGGTGAAGCTAGCCGAGGAAACGGTACCTTTGGCCAGCCGGCTCAGCCCTTGATTGAGTAGGAGAGTCTAATCAGGCTGGGGGGGGAGGGGCTGCGAGGTTGGCCAGCCTGCCCCACCCCCTAATTGGGCCAGTTTGCTTGCCACAGTGGGCATCATAGCGAGTGGTTGTTAGGGTCATTACTGTGTTACGGTCACTGGCTTTTTATATATGGACTAGAGGCCCGATGCATGAAATTCTTGCAAGAGTAGGCCTTCCTTCCCCCGGCTGCTGGCACCTGCTTCCCTCTGACACCAAAGACCTGAGCTTCATCCAGAAGGTAATCTGGAAGGATGTCCAGTCTAATTAGCATATTATGCCTTTATTATTATAGATTATTATTATTATTATTATTATAAATAGATAGATAGATTAAAAACAATTATTAAGCAGGACCCTTCAAAAATTCTGATTCTGTAATTCTAGTGTGGCCAAAGGAACACATCAAAAACTAAAGTGATATTTTTAAAGCTGGTGAATGATGAATAAAATCAATATAAGCAAACAAAAAATGATTAGAAGAATGAACTAAGTATTATTTTTTATTCTGTTTTAGTTTTAATTGTAGTAAAATAGAAGTAACTAATTTTCCATTTTAACCATATTTAGATGTGCAGTTCGGTGGCATTAAACACATTGACATTGTGATGCAACCATTACCACCATTCATTTCCAGAACTTAATCATTTTCCAACACCGAAATTCTGAATTTGTTAAACCCCATATAAGTCCTTATTTCCTTCCACATCTCCTGGCAATCACTGTTCTATTTCCTGTCTTTGTGAACGTGCTTTAGGTTCATTATATAAGTACAATTAAATAATAGTTGTTCTTTTGTGTCTGGAATGTTTCACTTAGCAGATGTCAGTGTTTTATTTTCCTATTAATATTGCACGTGGTGAAACAAGTATTTTCTAATAACTTATCAATAACTTATCAAACTGCCAACTGATTCTCCCCTTAAAGCCCTTCTATGGTGTTTACTGAACACCTCACATATCACAAAGGCTCAAAGCTAGCAAGTGGTTATTGTTTGCTTAATTTAACTCAGATGGAGAATGTGTGGTTTAAACTCAAAGTACTGTATAATAATTTAACTTGGGAGGTCAATTATGATTCTGTAACAAAGAAAAGTGAATTTAATCTATCCCTGTTAAATTAGAGCATTTCTATCATTAACATTTTTGTGTTAATGTTGACTGCCTCTCCTAATAATTTATAAACATTACCTATGTATCATTACATATTCTCTGTGTATGTATTATTGTGCATCCTTAGTAATCTTAAAAATATTGTGATGTTTAAACATTAATTGAAATTTGAAAAATATTTTTAGTTATGATGAAAGCTGAAGAGATATTTGTGGATGCATACGAGTAGGTATTATTGCCTTTCTTTTTTCTGCTGGCTCTCGGGCCTCAAAGAAAAATTAAATATTTAATCTCAGTAACTACTTCTTAATTTTAGCAGCCTGATTTCATGGATCCCTATCAATATGAGAAATCTGGACACACAAATCGTATTTTGGTGGCAAATATAGTACAAAAAAACTGAATCATAGGGATATGTATTCTAATCTCTATATTTTAGCTTTATACCAATTTAGGATTAAACTGGAACATGTAGGACTAAAAGGAGAACAAAGACTTCATAACCAACCTTATATGTCAGGCTTTGGGATTTGGATTAGAATTTGTCTTCTTACTAAAAGTCTACTCCTTAAAAATGTTACTACTTTACACTTTTATGTAAAACTTGTTAAAGCTCATAAATAACTCATAAAAAGTGATATTTAGATGTTATGTTCTCAAGTGAAGTGTTATTATTTCTTAATTCATGAATAAATAGACTTACAAAAATTCATCTAAGAACAACTATATTACAGTAAAATTTTTGGATTTACTTTCCAAAATGAAATTATATTGTCACTATAAGCATGTCGTTGGTAAAGAAACATTAATTAGGCTATAAAATGTATCTCTTTATAATAAAATCACTCTTCCTTATTTTTTGATCTTACTCCTTCCTGTTTTTGATTAAATACATGAGTTGAAAGAAAATTATGCATTATTTCCACACATAATTATTTATCACATAATTTATGCTGCCTTTAAAATGGACTCAAAAAAACGACAGATTTTTTTTTCAGCTTCTTCTATTTATATAAGGATATCTCTCTGACCACTGTCAGTTTTAAGGAGTTTATTCACCCTAAAGACAGTGAATATAGCTTGAAATCAGTTGGGGCTTTGCTTGGAAGCATCCTTTGGAAAGAATTCAGGGCTTTGGAACCTGATAGACTGGTTGTAATCCTGTCACTGCCATTGGCTTATGAGTGGTGAGGCAGTGACTAAGTTACTAAACCTTTATTGAGCTTCATTTTCCTCATTTGTAAACTAATGTGATAATATTTATCTCATAGGGTTATGGCACGGATTCAGTGACTCACTGTGTAAATCCCCTGCTCAAGATAAGCACTCAATACATGGTAATTATTACGGCCAATAAAGATAAAAATAACAATGAGCTCCTTGTATTCTAATATTCAATACTAGAGGCCCAGTGCACAGATCCATGCACCTGTGAAGTCCCGTGGTGTGGCTTGTGGGAATTGGGCCAAAACTGGCAGTCCAATACTGCCTGCTGCTCCTGCCTGCAGCTCTTGCTCATCCCGGCCCCACTGTACCTGCAGCCGCTGCTTGGTAGCCTTGCTCCTGCTGTGGGAGCTCACTGACCACCAGGGGGCAGCTCCCGTGTTGAGCATCTGCCCCCTGGTGGTCCGTGCGTGTCATAAAGACTGAAAGACTGGTTGAGTTGATAGGTCGAATGGTCACTTAGGGTATTATATATATGGACTAGAGGTCCAGGGCAGAAACTCATGCACGGGGTAAGGGGGAGGGTATCCTTCAGCCCAGCCTCTCCAATCTAGGACTGTTGGCTCCCAACTGTTTGCCTGCCTGCCTTCCTGATCGCCCCTAACCACTTCTTCCTGCCACCCTGATCACCCCTAATCACACACCTGCCAGCCTGATTCATGCCTAACTGCTCCCCTGCCAGCCTGTTTGCCCCTAACTGCCCTCCCCTACAGGCCTGGTCCCCTCCAACTGCTCTCCCTGCAGGCCCAGTTGTTCCCAATTAACCTACTCTTCTGGCCTGGTCCCCTGCAGGCTTGATCACTCACAACTGCCTTCTCTTGCAAGTCTAGTCCCTCCCAACTGCCCTCCCCTGCTTGCCAGCTTGTGGTGGCCATCTTGTGTCCTCATGGGGGCATCCATCTTTGATCACATGAGGTAAGCAATCTTTTTTGTTGGAGTCATGGTCAATTTCATATTACCCTTTTATTAGATAGGATAGAAGCCTGGTGCATGGGTGGGGGACAGCTGGTTTGCCCTGAAGGGTGTCCCTGATCAGGGTGAGGGTTCCCTTTAGGGTGGGGCAGCCTGAGCAAAGGGCCTTGGTTGTTTGCAGACTGGCCATACACCCGCAGCAACCCAAGCAGAGGACCTGGTGTCTGGGATTTATTTATCTTCTATAATTGATACTTTGTAGCCTTAAGTGGAGGCTTAGGCCAGCCAGGGTGTGCGAAAAGCATGGCTTCCTCCATTACCGGGGAAACTCAAGCCTTCTGCTTTCTCCATGGCCACAGCCATCTTGGCTGGGTTAACTTGCATACTCACTCCTGATTGGCTGGTGTGTGTGGTGTGGGTGTAGCAGAGGTATGGTCAATTTGCATATTACTCTTTTATTAGATTGGATTTTTAATGGTGCATCAAATAGGAATATATCATAGTAACTTATGCAGAATGTAAAAAAAATATATCTTTGTACAGTCACATATTGTTGAAGGTACAATCATTCTTGCCAAAACTGAGGATCCAGAGACAAAAGGATAAGAGATTTGTTGTTATATAAATCTAAAGAGTTACTCTAGCAATAGGTTTTTATCAAGTTAATGAAATCCATTAAGTAAATGAGAACCCAGTGACATTTATGTATTCAGTAATAAAAAAATTGGCCAAAAGGAAATCTCTTTTTTTTGCTTAGAAATATATTACTACATGACAGCATGGCATTATTTGCATAATTTGGATGGAAACACCCCTGTAATATCAATCATATGTAAGTATCAGATACTAAAAATTTAAAGTTGGATAACCACTGACGACAAGAAAACAAAGTCAATAAAAGGAAATAGGAGGAAAGCACAAAACTGTAATTTTTACCTATATGCCATGAATAGGAATTAGTTTTTGAAATTTGTCCCAAAATAGGGGTACGGATTTTAATACTGAATGCACATACAAACCCATATTTATTCAAGAGAGAATGTATTTATTTATTTTTAATTTTTTTATTGTGTTACATGTATACATATCTCGCTTTGCCCTCCCTCCCTCCCAGGCATACCCCAACCCCGCAGTGTCTATGTTCATTGGCTATGCTTATATGCATGCATACAAGTCCTTTGATTGATCTCTTATCTATCCCATCTCTCAAGAGAGAATTTAATTGAAAGAAAAAGAATAGTGATAAAGAGTACAATAATACATTTAAAATTAAGACTATAGCATAAAATTTTAAGTAACTTATATTTAGATTTTAATTCTATAATTCTTTACTGTAGAGTTTTTTTAAGCGTGGTTGCTTTTGACACCATAACATTACATGTATTCAAAATTTATTATTACTGTAAAATACTGAAGGCAAATATTTATTTTGTAGATCAGCTGAGAATAATTAATGAAATTATTTATATATCCTGCCTACTATATATTTTATTTTAATAATTGGTATTAATTTTTTCTTAAATAACAGTATATTTGATTAAATTATAGCAGAAATGCATTAGACAAAAATAACCCTGATTCTGATTTTATTTTTTTTCTACTTCCATTCCAGTTTTAAAGTATACATCAGAATCACTGTCAACATTTTCAGTTTCTTTCCCTAGCTTTTCACTTAAGGACTTAACACTTTGTTTAAGAATATATTATACTTTAAATATTATCATATTTTTACTTACTAGCACTTTAATAACAAAAATAATAGCATTTTAGGTATCCGTAGCCTTTATAGTTCACAAATGCTTTTCATGTATATCCTCGTTTACTTCTCACAGCCTCTCTGTGATGTGGCAGAGGGTTACTTGCACAGCTTTATAGGTGATGAAATTGAGACTCCCTGAGGATAAATTACTTGCTCAGGGTTGCATTGCTAGTAATTATCAAAATTAAGATGTGGACACACCATGAGCGCTTTTTTGTGCATAGCAGTGTCTACAGAGTCAGATGTCTGCAGGATGAAAGCAAGTGGTGAAGCAGAGGAAGCACAAGACGGGTTAGGGGTGGGGCGATGTGATTATCTGAGAATCCCAAGCCCTGTCTGAAGGAAGCAACCGCATTTTGGGTGTAACCATGCTGCTTTGAGCAACCCTGAAGGCAGACTTGCCAGACGTTTAATTTTTTAAGAGAAACTCACAATGCAAATTTTATGTGAAATGCATCTTTTTAAATATTGGAAATTAATTCAAAAATTGGAGGAAAAAAAAAGGACTAGGGAAGTAAGTCTGAGGGCTGATGCTGCTGTCAATTTACAACTTGTGGTAGATCTTCAGCCTTCTGTGGAGTGTGTCTGGGCACCTGATTATTTATATCGCTGTGAGAGGTGGTAGAGATATCACCCTGAATCCCATTCTGTGGGGTAGATCCAGCATTTACTAGCATAGCTACAAAGTAGTTAGGAATGGTCTTTATCAGGTGATTTCCATGATGGAGTGTTTATTCTTTCATTTGTTTAACCCAAATATATGGCATGCCAATCATGTACCTGGCACTGTGAGGCAAAGAATATTATGTATCTGTCCCAAGCATTCTAGTGGCCAATGCATCTCCATAAACAGGAGTCGTTCGTAGTAAAATGGAAAGCTTCATGGTGAAGGTAGCATTTGCAAATATATGTTTCCAGTGTAAAACCGCATCCCCTTTTACACAGAAGTTAAATGGTGCTTTGTGCATGTGTATGTCCACATGTATGAGAAAAAATTACTGTAAACATGTATTTCATGGTTTCATGCTACTCTCCCTTACATAGGCAACCTTAAGATAAAAATCTTACCTTATTTTTTTTTAAATAAGAACCCTAACCAGTTTGGCTCAGTGGATAAAGCGTCGGCCTGCAGACTGAAGTGTTCCAGGTTCTATTCTGGCCAAGGGCATGTACCTTGGCTACGGATATATCCCCAATAGGGACTGTGCAGGAGGCAGCTGATTGATGTCTCTCTTCGATGTTTCTAAATCTCTATCCTTCTCCCTTCCTCTCTGTAAAAAAATCAATGAAATATATTTTAAAAAATAAGATTCTAGTTTAATAATATCTTGTTTCTGTGCAGGTAGAATAATAATAGGTGGAATATTTAATACTTAAGTACAACCTGGATTTTTCAGTATTTTTGTATTTTCTAGCCATACTTTTAATATATTTTTTTCCTTTTTGATGCCACAGAAGGCTTTTGAAAATATGAATGTACAAAATGCACAATAAATTAAAAATTAAAATTCTGTATATTTGTCTCTTGCATGGATATATCTGTAGGAATAATATACAAGAGTTGGTGTGTATGTGTAAGTTGAGATTGATAGAGAGAAGGAGGAAGGGAGTTAGGGGAGATGCAGGTAGGAAAAGAGAGAAAGTGAGAGGTATTTTATAACATTTGATGAATTGCCCTGACCAGTGATGAAAACCTGTGACTGTATTTCTCTTTCCCCTTCTGTTAGAATTCAGAGCCTCATTGAATATATGACTTCTGATTTTCTAAATGTATACATTTTTATATAACTTTTTTAGTATTATGCTAAGGGAAATAAAACAGCCAGAGAAAAACAAGTGTCATGGGATCTCACTTAGACATGGAATCTAATGAACAAAATAAACTGATGAATAAAATAGATCTAGAGACATAGAAGCATGGAACAGACTGAAGAATCTCAGAGGGAAGGTAGGGATGGGAGGGTTGTAGGGAAAAGATTAACCAAAGAACTTGTGTACGTAATGTGGATGGAAACACCCATGCATAGCACATGGACACAGAATAGTGTGGTGAAAACCTGGGGCGGGAGTGGGGCTGGGGAGGCTAGAAGTGGTCAGTGGGGAAAAAGGGATGTGGGAGCCCCTTTCCACATCCCACGTGGCTCAGGGTTCCCGGTTCAGGGTTCGGGTTCTGAAGGAGGCTGCACGCAAATGAAAAGAGGGACTAGAAAATATTAATTTGGCGATATTGGGGGGGGGCAGGTGGGAGTCTTCCTCTAGTGCAGTGGTTCTCAACCTTCCTATTGCCGCGACCCTTTAAGACAGTTTCTCATGTGGTGGTGACCCCCAACCATAAAATTATTTCCGTTGCTACTTTATAACTGTAATTTTGCTATTGTTATGAACTGTAATGTAAATATCTGATATGCAGGATGTATTTTCATTGTTACAAATTGAACATAAATAAAGCATAGTGATTAATCACAAAAACAATATGTAATTATATATTGTGAAATATTTATTTCTAATTACAAATCAATGAAATTTTGTCTTGAATAGTGGTATAGCATGGGTAACAGTCTTAAAATAACAACAGGAGTGGTGTGTTGGTTCCTAAGAGCATGGGAAATAGGTGTTTTCCAATAGTCTTAGGTGACTCCTGTGAAAGGTTTATTCAACCCCCAAAGGGGTTGCGACCCAGAGGTTGAGAAACACTGCTGTAGTGGAAAGGATGACCACTTGCTCTGGCCTTTTTCTCCCTTTTATTAAGGCTTTGGAACACACCCATAGCCTTTAGGCAGGAAATAACAAAACAGAAATTAACATGAAACTAACAGGTAGAGGCTACTTCAGCTAACAATGTTTCAACTAAACAGTGAGTGATTAGCTCTGACCTTTCAAAGCAATTAAGTTTGACCAGCCTTCTAGTCTCCTGTTTACATCCATTTAGTGAGAACAATGTTTGGTTTCCAGCAAAGGGACATATGTAATACTTTCAACAATAGATATTTTAAAATAATAAATACATGATTTTCTATTTATATACCTTTTTATACATCCATATGCATACCAGGCATAGAAAATCTTAGCTCTTCATAGTTTCTGATTATTAGAAGCTTATTTTCAATTCCCTGAGAAATCATATATATCTTTTGTTTCAAGCACTATTACATTCTTATTGGAAATAGGCTAAGGGGAGAGAGGGAAAAAATAGCAGAGAGAAGGAAATAAAGCATTTCCTTATACACATAATATACAGACACACAGACACAGATGGTTAAGTTGAATATGAACTGGTCTTGTTTTCTCCTGTGGCAGAATGAGTTCACATAGGAACTGAGATGTAACCTGAGGTGCATATTTCTCATAACTTTTTTGGCTAAAATATGACCTTGTTTTAGACTATTAAAAACCTTTTCTTCTTCTCTGTCAAGCCATTATCCCTGTCTATCATACATGTCAATAATATTTCCTGCACACTGTCTGAAAATTAGAGATATGTTATAAGGCTCATAGCTGGAGGAAAATTTACAAATATGCTCTTATAAAGCTGGCTGTCTCAATGCAAGCAGCAAGTCCACAATAATAGCCATGATACCTAACATTTTTAAACTATATTGTTTGTTATTCTGTGCAATGATCTGAACCTTCTGATGGTGTTGAATTATGGACCAGCGATTAGGAGGGGAAATATAACAATCCAAAGGTACTTTCTATTGATAAGAATCTATTTGTGTGTGTATCCTTGCCTTTGAAATTGCTTTGAGGGACTTTGAACGTCTATAGATTATTGTTCCTCAAATAATATACTTCAAGATGCTTGACTAAAAAACTGAATAAATAAATGTAAAAAAATGCTATAGACTCATTTCTTCTTGTGGAAATTCATAGCCTCTGTCAACATATTAAAGATTCTTAAAAGAGTCTTTAAAGGCTATAATATACCCATCATTAAGAAGCTGTTGAGTTTGGTTTAACCCACTGTTTCTCCACATCATTTTACCATTGGCCCCTTTTATCCTAATAACTATATTAACATTTTATAGAAACTTGTTAAGAAGAAGATACTTGGTAAAAATCAACTCTGAAAATGTAGATCTACTTTTAAGAAACTCATTTTCATTAGTTTCAAATATAAGTGAACTCATGTGGTACTTGTCTTTCTCTGACTGGCTTATTTCGCTTAGTATACTAGTAATACTCTCTAGGTCTATCCATGATGTCACAAAGGGTAAGATTTCCTTCTTTTATATAGATGAGTAGTAATGAACAAAATAAAGTAACAAACAAAATAGAAACAGAATCGTAAGTACAAATAACAGACTGACAGCTGTCAGAAGGGAGAGGTGTTGGGAGACCTGATAAAAAAGGGGAATGGATTAAGCAAAGGGAAAACAAAACCTCATAGACACAGATAGCAGTGTGGTGATTACCACAGGGAAAGAAGGGTGGGAGAGGTAGAAAAGGGTAGATGAGGATAAATCCTGATGGAAGGAGACTTGGCTAGGGGTGGTGAACACACAATTCAATATAAAAATGATGTATTATCGAACTGTACACCTGAAACCTATATGGTTTTAGTAATTAACTAGACGCCCTTGCATGAAATTTGTGCATGTGGGAGAAGGGGTGTCCTTTAGCCCAGCCTGTTCCCTCTTCAATCTGGGGCCCCTTGAGGGATGTCTGATTGCCCATTTAGGCCCGCTCCTATATGGACATCTCTCTCACAATCCAGGACTGCTGGGTCCCAACTGCTTACCTGCCTGCCCTCCTAATTGCCCCTAACCGCTTCTGCCTGCCAGTGTGATCACTCCTAACCACAGGCCTGCCAGTCTGATTGATGTCTAACTGCTCCCCTGCCAGCCTGTTAGCCCCTAACTGCCCTCCCCTGCAGGCCTGGGTCCCCCACAACTGCCTTTCCCTGCAAGACTGGTCACCCCAACTTCCCTCCTCTGCTGCCTGATGACACCTAACTGCCCTCCTATGGAGGCTTGATCACCCCAACGGCCCTCCCTTGCTGGCCTGATAGCCCACAACTGCCCTCCTTTGCAGTCCTGGTCCCTGTCAACTGCCCTCCCCTGCTGGCCATCTTGTGGTGGCCATCTTGTTTCCACATGGGGTCAGGATCTTTTGACCATATGGGAGCAGCCATCTTCTCTGTTGGAGTGATGGTCAATCTCCATATTACTCTTTTATTAGATAGTATAAAGGCCTGGTGCACGGCTGGGGGCCAGCTGGTTTTTTCTGAAGGGTGTCCTTGGATCAGGGTGAGTATTGTCTTGGGGTGTAGGGTGGCCTGGGCAAGGGGCCTGTATTGGTTTGCAGGCTGGTCACACACCCCGGAGC